>ML826453.1:49378-60668 GCA_009831015.1 Picea engelmannii | reverse complement strand
AATCATTTGACAAACAAAAAACACTAGAGAGATAACATTCCAGTCACCAGTTGATCCTATAAATTATAGGGTGATAACAACGGCTCCACCTGGGGATGGTACTCTCCTTGTGAAGTGCCAAGAATCCTGATTCCTGATGTTCTGAAACTTCCTCCCTAGTCGCCTTCGTTGCTTGATTGGTTTTATTTTCGAAAAATAGAAAAGAGTGGTCAGCGGCTTAGGTCCTTCTCTTCGGGCTTCAACCAACTGACCAAAGTTATTCACTCAGAAACTCGCAAGCAAAAAAAAAAAAATAGTTTGTACAATGGAAAGTGTGACTTTAGGTCTCTATTGAGGCGGTGAATAATGCTTCAACATTCTGCCATTTACAGGTCCTCCTGGAAGATCTGTCCCATTACTATTGTTTAGCAAGAAAGCGTTATTTCCTCTGAATGCTTGAATCATGTATGGTCCCTTCCACAGACTATCGAATTTTCCATGCTTTCCCTTGTCTTCATTTCAGGAATCCCATCTCAGCACCAAATCTCCTAGATAGAAATCATCTTCTTTGGTTCTTTTGTCAAAAATATTCTTAATGCTTTCTTGGACTACCTGAGTCTTGTTGTATACTTCTTCCTTGGACTGTTGCAAATGGATCATCTGGTTGATCCTTCTTTGGGAGTCATTTGGCTCGGCTTGCATGTCTTGCAGCAATTTCATGACAAGGACTCCTAAGGAAGTGGGAAAGACTGCTTCTATGCCATAGACCAGCTGATATGGTGACATACCAATTGACCTTTTGGTGGTCAGTCTGTCGGCCCATAGTGAGAAAACCAACTTGTTATGCCACGACTTCTTGTTTTCCTGCAAAGTTTTCTTGATAATGTTTACCAAGGTTTTATTTGATGATTCCACCAGCCCATTTCCCTGAGGGTAGTAAGCAATGGAGTGTCCCATGCCAATATGATACTGGTTGCAGAATTCTATGAGTTTCTTAGATCGAAAAGCAGTTGCATTGTCAGTTATAATTTTTCTAGGACATCCAAAACGAGACAAGATATTATTTTCAAGAAATTTAATAATGACAGAATCATTGGCTTGCCTGCTTGGTACTGCTTCGATCCATTTTGTAAAATAATCCATGGTAGTAAGAATCCACTTGTGCTGGCCCGATGAAGGAGGATGTATTTCTCCGATGAAGTCTAATCCCCATTGCTGAAAAGGGGCTTCAATGGAGATCAGTTTCAGGGGTAGAGGAAGAAGTTTCCTTTTGCCTTCAAACAACTGACATTGATGACACGAAATCAATTTATGATGCACATCGGCGAATAGAGTTGGCCAATAGAATCCTTCTCTGAGGATTTTGTTGGCTGTGGCCTTCCAGTTCAGATGACCACCACAGTCTCCTGCATGAAACTCCTGTAGTAGTTTGTCAGCTTCATCCTTCAATAGACAATTTAACAAAATACCTCCAGGATCTTTCCAATACAGATTGCCTTCTAGAATACAAAATTTTAATGCTTTCAATTTAAAAAACCTAGCTTTATTCTTGGTCAGACCAGGGGGAGCTTGTAAATTATGCAAAACAAATATCAGGTCTGTGTACCATGGAGAGTTTAGAAATACCTCTCACACTTGGAGTTGCCTGCTCACCCTGTTAATCTGCTGCAGCTAAGAAATTAATGTCAAGAGCATGGAAATTTGATTCAGCCATTAACTTTGCTAGACCTTGTCTTTTAATCAGTTTAGTCGGCTTAATCTCTATGTCATACTCTAGAATGATAGCGATCCATTTTCCTCTTCGGCCATCCGGATTGGCCTGGGTTAAAATGTCTTTTACTACCGCATTCAGAACATATGCAATGGTGTGGGAATGGAGAATGTATACTCTAAAATATTTTATGGCTTTCACCAAGGCAAAAGCTTGTTTCTCCATTATTTTATAATTCAAAGTAGCATCTCTTAAAGCTTTACTGAAAAAGGCTATGGGTTGTTCATACCCTTCGCTGTTTTTTTGTAGTAATACTGCTACAATGGTATGTTCAGAGGCGAAAGAAAAAAGATAAAAATCTTTGGTGAAGTCAGGACTGATCAGGACTGGAGCCTGCATGAGTGCGCGTTTGACTTGTTCAAAAGATTTCTTGGAATCGGTGTCCCATTTTATTTTTGTGTCCTTTTTTAACATGTTTGTGATGTTTCTGAGAAGCTTATCCAGGTTGGGTATGAATCTTCACAGAAAGTTTATTTTTCTGATAAAAGACTGTAACTCTTTGATGTTTCTTGGGTGTTCTAATTTCTGAATGGCCTCGATTCTGCTGGGGTCTATTTTAATTCTATCCTTAGAGATTATGTTCCCTAGAAGTTTACCTTCCTCTAATCCGAAAAGGCTCTTTTTAGGATTTAAAGAAATCCCAAATTTCCTGCATTTCTCAAAAACTCGTCTGAGATGTCGTAAGTGCTCGTCATCGGATTGGGAAAACATAGTTACGTCGTCCAGGTAGATGACAATAAATTTGTCGAGTTCTTCCACAAAAGCAATGTCCATCACTCTCTGGAAAGTGGCTCCAGCGTTCATCAACCCGAAAGGCATTTTCACATACATGAAAGTACCCCACGGTGTTGTGAAAGCGGTTTTGTCTTGGTCTTCTGGGTGAACGAGGACCTGATTATAACCCGAGAACCCATCTAGTAAAGAGATTCGATTGGACCCAACTACCTTTTGTAATATGTGGTCCATCTTTGGCAATGGGTAATTGTCCTTCAGAGAGACCTTATTCAGATTTCAGAAATCGATGTAAAGCCTGATTTCTCCGGATTTATTTTGTGTGGGACCAAATTTGAAACCCATTTGGAAAACCGTAATGGGACTATGATTTTAGCATCGTACATTTTATTTATTTCTTTTTCTATCAGGGGAAGAAGCTTGGGATTGATTCTCCTAAGTTTCTGTTTGAAAGGTTTTTGATCTTCTTTTATTGGAATCCTATGTTGTATGATGTTGGTGCCATAAGCTTTCAAGTCCTCGTAACCCCAGGCAAATATGTCTGAATATTCTTTGAAAAGCTCAATGTAATTGAGTTTCTGCTCAGGGGGTAATGATTTGGAAAGTTTCACCATTCTCGGTTTCTCTTCTGTCCCTATATTACAATCTTCTACTTCTTGACCACTGGCTTCAATTTTCGGTTTTTTAGCTACATCATTAAAATCAAATAAGTCCTCTAAAGGAACTAAACCCCGAGGTAAAACATTACTTTTCAAATGAAAAATATTAGCTTCTATCTCATCCTCACCTAACTCTTCTGAATCTATCTTTTTTACACTATCATTTCCAAAATCAGGTCTTTTTACATTTTCATCTTCATTTTCTAAGTCTATGTTTGTACACTCGAAATCATTTTTACATTGCAGAAAATCCTCAATTTGATCATCATTACCAAATACCTGCCAATATCTGATGTTGTCTAGAACAGTTTCTCTGCATTTCACCTCCACCGTGTAAGGGCGAGTGGAACGAAAAGGTATCTTGCATGTGGCTGCTGATGTAGCTAACCTGTCTACCAAAATATTCTGTCCCCTAGGCATCACCTACAAATCAACTTTAGTGAAACATTTAAGGGCATCCGGAACAACATTCCTATAAGCTCTAAGATGGGGGTGTTTTGTTGTATACTCACCTTTAATTTGATTGATTATTAATTCAGAATCACCTCTTACCATAATTTGTTTGGCACCAACCTTCTTTAGAAGTTTCAGACCGAGCATCAAGGCTTCATACTCGGCAAAATTGTTAGTGCATTGAAAGTTTAACTTGTAAGAATGGTTTTCCGAATACTTGGATCTGTGATTGTGCAACCAAACTCCTGCTCCAGCTCCTTCTTTGCTCATAGCTCCGTCAAAGTCCATGCTCCATAAATCTGTTGGCAATTCTTCAGTTATCACATTTTTCTTTCTTTCTGCCTCAACGATTTCTTCGCATTCGTCCGAACCAGATGTATCTTCTTCCAACTGAGTGATTTGTTCTCCCATGTCACCATCGTTATATAGGATAAAGGAATCCAGGTCAAAATGTGCAGAGTACAGAGGATAGTTATGTGGTTTTTCTTGGCTGCTAACCATGTATTTCATTAGTGTTTCTCTGTATAGTCTTCTCTGTTGACCAAAAACTGGGACAGTGGGATACGACATATCCAACTGCAAAGTACCTTTCAAGTTGCCCCCCCAAGATTGGGACAACAACATACCATACTTTGGGGGAATGTCTGCAACCACAACATCCATGACCATGCTTTTTTCGGGAATCTGAACTAGTGTGATACACAGATCTTTGATCAAACCGATACATCTAAGTTTACTGGAGTCAAAAGAGTGTAAGTCCTTGTAAGGTCTGGTAACTTCAAGTCCCAGTTTTTCCATCACTGCTTTAGGCATCAGATTATGGGAATCACCCAAATCTAACATAGCATTATGCAAAATTAGGTCGTGTATATTAAGGCTGATGTAAAAAGGAGCGACAACACCATTGTCGGTTTGACCATCCACTTCAAGTCCGAACAGGAGTTCAGGTTGATCATCTGTAAGGTTCACAATATCTTAATGATTCGCTAATCCAACAGTTAAGGCCTTCGTACCTATATCAGGTTCAATGGTCAACGCTTTAATCACCTGTGAACGGTAAGTGTCTTTGCTCAACAACTTGGAAAGGGGAATGGGAATTTTTACTTTGGCTAATTCCCCTTCGAGGCTGAAAGGTGTAGGTGCTCTACTTTGGCTCAGCAATTCTGATTTGTCCACCACAATCTTCTGGCTAGAAATATTTGGTGGGTTAATTGATGAAACCTCAGACTGCGATGATCTTTTCAGAATGGTAAGGTTTCTTTTTGCTGAACTTCAACATTACCCTTCTCAGGGCTCTTCTTGGTAGAAGGCTTAGGGGATTTTTGGGTTTCGACTGTCTTCTTTGTTTCGGTCACCTTTTTTGGAGAACTTCCATCTGTCTTTTTACTTCGCAGATTGTACTGCCGATGTACCTCCAAAATAGAATTTTCAAATGCCTATTGTTCGGTGTCTTTAGCTTCTTCACTTACCTTTGTTTGATTGAGAAGAAAAAGTTCTTGCTCTTCCTGGGTAAGGAAAATAGCTTCGTTATCATGGATGCCCATGAGGTTTATGTGAGTATCTTTCATTTCTTCAATTACTTCCTCTCCTTCATTGACATAATTTTCTTGTAGGGGAGGTCTGATCTGCTGATCGAGACCTCTCTGTTCCCTTTGATCCCTAGGATCTCTCTGCCTGATTTTAGGAGGGTTTCTTCTGAAGTTAGGATTCCGAATTTGAGGAGTGGGTGGGTTTTCTCTAGGAGGGTTTCTTTCGAACACCGTAAGTCTCTCCATCATTATTTCCATTGCTCTAGCCAAGGAATCCAATTTGGAATCAGAGGTTGATGTGGAAGGTTCCTCTTTAATTGTGACTCTCCTCTCTATCCTCTATCGTGCCCTTTTTTCCAACAGGTTGGCCTCCACACTTATTGCACTTTTCTGCATATCCTCCAGGGCGGTGGAGTTTCTTTCCTTTAATTGATACGACATATCAACGTCAAAACCATCGGGGAATTTTATCAATGCCAAACCTTGTGGAGGTTTAATATTGGTTGGAATTGCATTGTACAGGTTATTGAAACAGGTGCAATAATCTTGTACTGTCTCACCTTGATTTGTTCTGATGTTTTTCGTATTCTGACAAGATTTGGAGAGGGTTTTTCTTTACCTCCCATCTGTCTATAAAACTCTTTTGGAATGTGACAAGGTCGAGCACTGAGGTAGCACGTAAACCTTTATACCATTTCTTAATGTCACCCGTCAAACTCTGGGCAAACAATCTCATTTGAATGTCAGTCTCGTCTACTTCCTGCAGGTCAAAATAATCATTCATTTTATCAACATGTTGCTGTGCGCTCAAGGGTCCTGTTCCATCGAACTGTGGAAGTCTCGTTTGATAGTCCTGGGGCATAGCATGGAGAGGTGTAGCCAACACCAAAGGAGCATATCTGGCTGCCATTATGGGCGGAGGAGGCGGGACGACAACCTGGATGATAGGTGGGGTGTTGACAGAAAATAAGGACGAGGAGGGACTAGCTGGAACAGAGTGAGTGGTTTGAGGTTTAGCAGTGGGATATAGAATTTCAGGAGTCCGGGGTTGCAAGACGGTTGGGTCTAGGACGGTTTCAGCCACAAAACTATCAGATTTTGTTTTGAACAAGATTTGTTCGAAAAAGATGTCAAAGTCGAGATCCTGAATGGCAACAAGCTCCTCTGGAAGAGAAGGGGACTTCTGAAGGGGATTATGACTTACTGAACCTTCAACAATGGTCTTTTTCCTGAGCAACTGTTTTGGATTATCTGTTGTTATCGTAGGTTCTGGGTCTGGGTGAGATCGAGTATAAGCTCATTTCGGTGCCATATTTCTTTTTTATTTTTATATATATAATTTTTAGTTTTACGAATCCGAAAATAATATGTACAGGTTTTTAACAACCTATAAACATTACTTCTTTCTTAGATTTGCAATATTTCAGAAGCAAACTTTTCTTCTAGGGAAAAGAAGACGTGAGGTGAAAATTTGTTCAGTTCTTTCCACAGTGGAGTCGCCACTATGTTAACGCTCTGTAAATTTCCTAGAGGTTGTTAGAAAAGAAGAAATCTACGAGGGGTAACTTTATCCAACCACTTCGAAGCTAGGATCTAGCCCTACCAGCTCCAGAGAGGGATCTCTCTGTAAGATTTAGATATGTTTCAAATTTTAAATATTAGGCTAGGTAAATAAAATATGTTTGTTTTGTTTGTGGTAGTTTTCGTTGGGTTGGATAAGAGAACTTTACACATCCATTGGGCTATGGGGTCTGTATCATGAAAAATAAAATCTAAACCAGAAAACAAAGAAACCTTTCACAGGGCGAGATAATGTAATCGTTGGATTCTTTTAGTAGCATAAATGAGAATAGTAGAAAAGGTGAGAATGTTAGTTATAATAAAGAAGCAATTAAGAATTTCTTTATCGCAAAATCAGAAGATGAAACACTAAAATCATTCAAAGTGAGAAACAAGGTATACAAAGATAAATCCTGCAACATTCATTATTTTCAAAGATTAGATTTAGCAAACAATGTGATAACTAAGCGAGAATAACATTAAACTTAGAAAGAAAAACATCACCAGTGAATACACGCAAGAATCCTGAAAAAAATGCCTCTTTGTATTAATGGAAGATCTCTTGAAAAATATTACAGACTGATAGCTCGCAGGGCGTAAAGATCAATCCTCAATACTTCGAAAAGTGAAGTATTTATAACCCAAAATTACAAACGATCCTGTCATTAAAGATCAGGACGTGGTAAATCTATTTTTAGCCTAACTAACTTAACAAATTACAGAAATCTAGGAACTGTTTGATGATGTGTCGCAACTGCATGTTGTTTTCTGGGTGAGCCATTGGTGAGGCCTCTGCACGACCTCATCTAACTGGATAGATGACTGGGTTGGGACAACTCATCTACTACTCGATCATGTCACAAATCTCTTCCCATCGAAGATGACTGGGAACGCTGACTTTGAGTAGCCTTCGGTAGACTTCATCCATTTCTGTGTACTTGGCGAAAGTAGGCTTGGTGATGAAGACGTACCGGATCTCATGCTGAATGCTGATGTCCAATTGAAGTGCATCTAGGAATGCCTTGCCAGTGATGCTGCCTTGAATTCCTGAAAACTTTGAACTATCCTTAGCCACATCGTCCAGTCTCTTTTTGTAGTCTGGGAGTGTCATCGGTTTGTCATTTATCACCTTCAAACCAGGAAGACCTTTCTTCTGTAGAGCCTCAATCTTGCTGAAAAACCTTTGTACCCCTAGGTCCATGGCCTGAACCTTTTCTTCTAATTGTAGCATCAATCCTCTCTTGGTCAAGACTCTTTTGACCTCAAGGATGGTCTCTATTCTATCCTCAATTCTCAGCTCTTCCAGCTCCTCTCTGGTTTTAGAATTCAAGAATTTGATGATTTCATTAGCCTATGTGGGCATCTCTCCCAGTTCTGATCTGATCTTATCGATGGCTTGTTTACTTCTCTGCACCAATTCATTTTGCTCAAACATAATCTGTATCATTGGCCATATTTCGTTCATAGACTTGGTGATGTCTGTCCAGACACTTTCTTTGACTTCGGCTAGTGTTTTACCTGCCACTGTTTGCTTCCAAAGCTGCTGCAACTCTTGTTTGAGATGGTTTGACACCTGTTTTTCCTTGGAGAAACTAGTTTGATAAGAATATTTGAGTTCCTAAAGGTTCTCAATCTCCTTTTTGAGCCTGCTAATCTCTGTCTCTTGCAGGTTCATCTCTTCCATAGATTTGGCCAATTCAACCGTCTTTTCCAGAGAGGTCAGTGGATTCGCTGATGGGACTTCTACTATTGATGTTGTGCTCACTCCTAAGAGTGGAACTGCACTCAATGGAATGAATTCCATGGGTTTCAACTGTTCTTTCTGTTTCACTAGATTCTCCATCTCAGCTTCCATTTCCTTTAGTTGTGCATTCTGCTCCATGATTAACTTAAGCATCTCATCTTTTTCTCCTTCTGTCTTTGCTATTTCCTTTGCCTGTGAGTCTACTGTTGGTGGCAGCTTCAATTGTTTCCTCAAAGAAGCTATGTCTGCGTTTTTATTCTTGATCATCTCCTCGACTACTTTCACATTTGAGGGATCATACCTGATCTTGAGGACCAGTTCCTCCAACGTCTTGATCATGTTATCCTTGACAAAGGATGATATTTTCTCCAGCTTCAACTGTGTCTGGACGTTGTTCAGAGACACTTGTAACCTGGAGGCAGTAGTGGAAGCATGTGCCATCGTGGAGAAAACCATTTCTCCTGTCTACATGTGTAGATCCATTTGATCAACTGGATGCACGTCCTTAGTCTCGAATTCAAAAGTGGCCCTTTTGTAATCGGTGATTACCTTAGGGTTTGGTACCTGTTCTGGGAGGAATTCCATGTGCATTCTGCCCTTCTCTATGTCGAACGCCGATAGTAGCCTGTGTTGTGCAGATGACGTCTGCTTCCAGAATTGGGCGTATGTGCTGCTGGTCAAAGTCTGATTCTTTTTCTTGATCAGATCATATTTCTCAAAAATACTCAGCTTTGGTCCTGTTTTGCCTGGTTGGTTGATTGGTGGAGTGTCAGTAGGATTTTTTGGTAATACTATGGTTATGATCTATTTTTCGCTTGTACTAAGGAGCGACCGATCAACCTCTATCCCTGTAGTGGATGGAATTTCCTTTTCTCTAGACAGGTCAGGAGCTGGACTGGTTTTTGGCCTCTTGGTATGTAGTTAGAATTCTTCTAATGACACTTCAGTGACAGGAGGTGACAGATCTTGCCTAGGCCTTTCTCCTTCAGAGCCTGTGGTGTGGTTGTTTGTGATACAGTGACCATGGGGTCTTGTTGTTCTGTTTCAACCAAAGTGTTTGGTTCCCATCCTGTCTGGTTTGCAAATTTCTCTACCTCAGGCCTAGATTCGTGGACATACAGGATATTCTTGTTTTTTATCCTCATCTCTGAAATGATCCCGCACAGATCGTAGTGCCATGTGAAACTCATGAAGAATTTCATTTCCTTCAGTAGCTTGTCTACTTCCTCCCCGGTGCCTCGATTGTTGCAGATGAAAGACCCAATCTGCCCTTTGATTCTGAGTTGTTGCTTCTTCTTTAAAGACACAAAATGAATATCATCCGAGTTTATCATCTGCCTTATGTATTCCAGAGAAAAAATTATGACAGGTAAGTATTTGGACAGTTTATATGGGGCCAAATCACACCTATAGACTCTAATCTCAGTGTGATCTTGGTATAGTTACCAATCACTAGTCTTTGTATGATCCGAGAGATGTAGGATCCTCTGAACTTCGTTGTTAATCCTGGGTTTGGGTCTGCCACTGAGCATACTCACCACTAGGTGGTAGAACTGATCGATGAACTACTTGAAACTGAATTTTGTGGAGTTATGTCTGAGCAAGGAAGTCCATGTGGTTACTTCCTAGGGTTTTCCATCTCCGTCCATCTTTTTTATAGAAAAAGTGAATTTGTCCGCTTGGAAGAAAATGAACAGGTATGCCAGTATTGAAGAATACTGAAACATGCCTTCTGTGGTGAAATTGATGAATTGCTCGTGAATGTTGTTCACCAGGAACGTGCTAAAGTCAAACTGTGTAGTGGGCTTCTCATCGGTGGAGAAGATAGACAAAAATCCTAGAATGGGTTCATCCACCCACTGATCTGAATAATAACCTAACAAGGCGCATAGGGACGTGATAACCTGGTTTCCTTTGGTTGAGAACGTGGAGGAAGGATAAGGGGGATTTGTAGCGGGGAGCTGAGCAAACTATGGAAGAAAAAGCTCAAATATTTGAGCTCTTTGAGGAAATGTCCTCTTTTGGTATAATTCTATAAGGATTTCAAGGTTAGAAGGTGATGCGGAGTCGGCTCGGGATATTTGCATCATTTGGTCGATGGTTTCTGGCGTGATGAGGAAAAAAACTTTCCCGAAGGAGGATATGATGGATCGTTGCTCGGGAATATAGTGGGCTTGGCACTTGAGGGCGAACTCTAGGAAATGGTGAATTTGGGGGAAGAGATACAGGGGTAGGTTGGACTCCAAGAGTCCAATTTCATCACTCTGGTCCAGAAAGACTTCTTTAAGCCATGATTGAAGGTCTGCGAAGTCGAAATCGCACTTAGTGTCTACGATTAAGTAGTCTTTGTCGGCCAGTGGAATCCTGTTGAGATCGACAGGAGGAGGGAGAAACATATTCTCCTCTCCTTTTGTTCATTTTGATTTTGGCGCCATTACTCTAACAATACTTGCAAATAAAACAATGTTAGCGGGGATGACTATAGATTGGGTCGACTGACTGTAATGGAGAAGAAAATGGGGTAAATTCTCTGGTGCGATGAGTGGGTAAATGGTGAAGGAATGAAGAGTGAGGGTAATTTTGAGTAAACGGGTATCCGTTGGGCGCAGGGGACAGGTCAGTTGGTTAACGGATAAGTTATCCAGTAATAAATGGCCAACGGGTCATTTAGAATGTGAGATGGCAGGTGACAACGACTGAGGGATACGGATAGGTGATGTGGTGTTTATCGATTGGGGGAAAAATCATGGTGAGGGGACTTGCCACGAGTGAATGAGGGAGAAGGACTGATGGAGTTATGGGATGTGACTCTTTTGGAAAGGTGGATGATGACATCACGAGGTGACGAGGTATGTTAGACAGT
>ML826453.1:24951-49328 GCA_009831015.1 Picea engelmannii | reverse complement strand
GGCGTGATCATCTAGGCCATTGATACATGAGCGGTGCATAAATGTGGGCACAAAAGCATATCTGCCCTGAAAAACTTAGGATAAGAGCATATCATGGGTTTTTTCCAAGATTTTACATCTTTACATCACCAAGGGGTTAGGAAAACAACTTTTCGAGCATCCAAAACATGGTCCAACATTGATCATCTAGCTGGTTTTATTTAAATCAAGCAAACTACCCTATGTTCTAACCTAACTTCCTATGACAATTGGCCCAGATTAAACTGTTGGGCTAAGAACTTACTCTATCCTTGGGCTACCTGACCAAGATTAGACAGTCTGACCAGATTTATTCACTAACTAACCTAGATCACTTGTCTAAGATTAAATAGTTTAGCCAAGCTTATTCACTATTCCTATCAACATCAATTTAAAAGAACTTGGCCATGCTTTAAAGTTATGGACCAAGTCACTGTTATTGCATGGGGCTCTTATTGAAATTCTTTTATGCCCTCTTTTCTTTCTTTTCACAAATTATTTGCAGAATGAAAAATCATTTGAAAAACAAAAAACACTAGAGAGATAACATTCCAGTCACCAGTTGATCCTATAAATTATAGGGTGATAACAACGCCCTCATCAACCACCGTGCAAAAGATATTCCGAGTAAAATTTTCCGTGGGATAAGCCACTACTATCTGAAACGCTACGTGGTAAGGCAGAAGAGGTTTTAAGTCGGTTGTTTCTAACATGATTGTACCCAGATTACAAGTCTTGGTAGAGCCTAAAGCGGTTAGCAAGGCTTTCCTCTAAGAAGGGCAACTTTGGAGGACTTCCAAAGCGGACATTGCACAAGGGGTTTGTGATAAATCCTCCACCATAGAGTAGTTCTGGACGACCCTTGCATTTGGGTTATGAGAAGCTTTTTTAAATGCACCTTTTGGAATGCATGTCATTGTTTCTCCCAACGTCTTCTCAATCTGTAGAGGAAGAGATGGGAGGTCATTTCTTTACCCTTCTTAGAAGTGCTTGGTTTACTATAGTCGTGCTCTCTAGTCGATATAAAAGCATCACCCCTAACCATATATACGTTCGTGGATGCGGGGTTGTTTGGAGGCATATAGTGTTCTTGGCTGCCTCCTTTTGTGCTTGCAGAATCTTGAGTTAGATTTTTCCCATGTTGAAATGGATTAGTCAACACCGCCTGTTGTTGCTGCGTGATAAATTTCCGGGCCTCTGCAAGTCGAGGACACAGATGGGTCGGGTGGTCTTCCACGCACAAGTTGCATGGATACCTCGCCTTCTGTTTTTCAGTGTTGTCCCCGCCAGCATTCTCAGTGGGTTTTTTATCCCCCTTACCCTTCTTTCGTTGTTTTTTCTTCCCTTCAGGCTGCTAGGTGGCCTTTGGGTTAGTCGACTGTACTGTATGTACGTCCGACGTTTTGGTAGAGGGAGCAGCCAAAGCAGTAGTTTGGCTAGCCACTATGTGTTGTATAGATAACTGCTGCAACTGCTTTGTTAATTGCTCAGCGGGCTTTGTTTGTGCTGAACCGACAATACCATCAGCACGTGGTCCAACTCTCTATCTAGTTTTATCCAGTATTGAACGTGGCGCATCTGGGGAGATGTTATATAATAAACCAGACTGACAATAGATGAGCTCAAATTGTTGAGCCCTCATGATGGAATCTTCTTCAGAGAATACTCCCTGACGTCGCGATGTCTTTGGATAATTGCGGGACCAAAGACTTAAGGAACCACTCAAGCAGGAATGCTGGTGGGACTGGTACCTTGATTAAACTCTTTCGACGTCTCCATTCTCGGATGTGATCAGAGATATGGTCCGCTGTTGTCTGTTCGAAATTGGCGAGCAGCTCTATGCCAGCGTCGTATCTCACAGGTAACTGGAAATGGTTCAGGAAATCCATCGCCAGTTCGCCAAAAGAAGAGTATCTTAAACGATCAAGCTCAATGTACCATTTCGTGGCAATCCCAATGAGAGTACGTTGAAACAATCGCAGCTGTACGTAGTCATCTTTCAATGAGTTAGATGAGCACCAAAGATGAAAGGTAGTCACATGATCTCCTGGATCTTCGTTAGGCTTGGGTTCGAACTTTGGGATGTCCGAAGGAAACTTCGTTGGCATAGAAGTCCAACGCATATCATGAAAAATAGGGTCATTCAACAACCTTGTCAAATCTGGCAAGTGAAAAGTCGCCGGGAAGGGAAGTTTGGGTTGTTGGTGATAACCTGGGAAAAAGGGGCCTGGAGTTTGATTGGCACCAGGTTGCCAGGAAAACTTTGGCTACTGGCCCGGATTCTGGTAGAAACCATGGCCCTGGCCAGCGTAAGTATTTTTCATATGTGGAGACATCATTGGCTGATTTCCCAAATAGGACATAGATTATTGGTCATGCATTATGTTCGAAGGACTTTTCGAAGGGTTACCCCATGCCGGTCCCATGGGGATAAGCATAGTAGTTTGGCTGGGGTTCCATTGATTGTGGAAAGAATTACCCTAGATCGACATTCTGGACGAGGGAACAGATCCCTGCCCTGAATTCCAAGGTCCTGCGAAGTTTTCCCCTTGGGCAGGAATAGTACCCTGCATAGGAGTAGATTGTCCAAAAATGGGGTTGCAAACGTTCCGTTCAAAGAAAATAGTGTCAAACCTACCGACATACTATGCGAAGGTGGTCCTTGAATCCTCGCTCCAAATAAACTATTGTGTGTAGGTTTCCCGACAGATGGCTGATGCAAGCCGCCGAGTGAAGGGGACGAAGGAGGGATATGACCTCCTCCGTAAGGGAAAGCATTAAAAGGAGCAGGAGTGCTCCCCATGTGACCTTGCAGAGGAGCACTAAAGCTCCCTACCCCTAGACCTAAAGTCTATAAAGTGGAGTAAGAAAGTACAGGACTTGTACCTGAACTAGGCATCCTGTATGAGAATGGATGGCCTATCGCACTTGGTGTAAAAGGGGTTGTGGCTGCCGCCAAAGAAGGGATCAGACCACAGTGCGATGTAGAAATGGTCGAGACCATGGTGGCTCGAATCGACGATGGTGGGTTAGGAGGTGAAAGATCTCCTGTGGTGACAACCGTGGTGGGAATTGAAGAATTCCCAGAAGGAGTAACAACATTTGTTTCCATTGCTGTGTGCAACACTGTCTGGCGCTCGTAAAATTGAATCGGTATGATGAAAGGTGCCAAGAAATCAGTGGTTGGGGTTTCAACTGGGCCAAGAGCGGTTGCTTCAAGGTCCAAAACAGTTGATTCCTTCGGGGGTTGGTCGGGCACAATGGCTTGTAACCCGGTCGCTTCAAAAGACCCTTGTTGGTCTAGCTTTCGCCTTAAAGGTGGCAGGGGTGGCTCCAGTGTAACTGATGGTAGGCCAAGAAGCCTTCGTGACCGACGAAGCTTGTGATCCTCCATTGTCTGAGAAGATCAAAGACACTCTAAGATAGTCTAAACGTTTAAAAGTAACACACACTACAAAAGTCCCTAGAAGATAAGACATGCAAACACTAAATTAATTGGAAGAACAGTTACAACAACCAACACTAGAGCAACTTACCGGTGCAAGTGAAACTCAAACACGGAAGCACCCTCCGGGTATACTCTGCAAAGCGTGGCCGGATGTCTGTCCTAGGTACCACTGTATACCCCCGCAGTCACCTGTGCATGTCCCTAAAAGAGATTGGAAACTAGGTTGCCAGCGCGCAAACAGTCACCAGGCGGGTATAGTTGAAAGTCAGGTAGACAACAATGAACAGGGTATCAAGCCCGAAACCTGTCAAGGGTATCGGGAGAAAATGGTCTGGAAGACAATTGAGGACCTCGAACGGATTCGAGACCCACGAAGCCCCGTGGCAAATGCAAATGACGGAATCCCAAGACAAGCCCTCTATATGTGTTCTCCACTACGATTGATCCAGCTTTGGAGGGGTTATCTCCGCTACCTTTCCGCACGTGAACTTGTGTTTATCCCTTGTGTTAGAGGGGGGTCCCGGATAACTTTCACGACACTGGACTTAGACAGTCCCTAACTCAGACTCCAATGTTTGATTTTAAATGGCCTTGAAGAGTTTCCTCTCCAACCTAATCCAAGGCCCTAATCCTGAACTAGTTGGTGGACCCTACAAACATAAAAGTCTAGTAGATTTTAAATTTAGCGTTAATTTTATGGATTTGTCTTACGTCAAGGGGTATTAAAGTGAAACTGATGATGTGAAAAGACAAAAGCAAAAAATGAATAAAAAAGATGGAAACAAAACTTTTACTTAATGCAAAATTTCAACAACTTTTCACAATAAATATTTTTAATTTTCTCAGATTTTGGACAACAAACTCAAAAATATTTCACTTGACTACAAGCTACTTATGATCTAAGTAAACTGCAAAAACTTATGAAATAAATGACTTTTCCCTGGCTAATAATGCAGAACACACTCTTCAACCAAACAAGAAAATGAAAAGAGATTTATTTATTTATTTAAATGCTTGATAAAGCAAAAAGGAAAAAATACCAACAAGCAAAAACCAAGAAAAACAATTCCGGCCTAATCGCAGATCACAAAGAATCAGGTCAAAAATCACACACTAGCAATTTTAAAAAATGACTCTCACACTTGTCTAAAAACCTTTAAAAAATTCTTTTACTTTTATGACAACTTTTCTTTAAATGAGAAAAAGAGAGCTAAAGGTAAGATTAATCCTAAGCTACTGACTGATAGAGATTTAAATACCTGAGAGGTATAGTTCTCATCAAGGGAAATGATGACTGCCTTACCCTCAAGAGAAATTATCCTGCACAGACACGCTATTGTTAATCCAACAACCAGCGTGTGAACGCGAGTTGTATAGAGACAGAGAGCGTGTACACGCGGGCTGACCTTATACAGGCCGCGTGTATCTCTAAATTCTAAGAAAAACTAAAAACAGACCGACCAAACCAGGAAAAGACCCCTGATATTGATAACCAGAGTCTCCTGAAGGCTTGGACACTTTTTTTTTTTTTTAAACAGAAAAAAACAAACAATCTAAGGAAAAATTTATAAAGCTAAACAATCTGAGATAAGACTGCAAACTAACAAGACTCAGACATAATTCCAAAAGACCCCATGAGAATGTCTGATTCTAACAGGGAAGAGGATGACTGCCTCAGAAGTCCTCTGAACTCTACATGCTACTGCTACTTCTTTAGCTAGCATTCACACGCGGGATGTAAGAGAGTAGGGCACGGGTACACGCGTGCAGACGTTATGCAGGACGTGTGTACCTCTGTGGGTCCCGAAAAAACACAGTCAAGCAAAAGACAGGGAAATATGGTATGGAAAATCAGACTCCTTGCTATCTCAGACCTTACAGAAACTAAAAGAAAAAACAAGCAAGAAAAACTAGTCTTTAAAACTACCCAAAAACTAAATAAAATTCCAGGAACCCTAGAGAGTTTCCCCAGTGGAGTCACCAATTCTGTTGTGAGGGAAATATCCCTATGGACTAGCAAATAGGGTTTCGACTTTGCATGCAGATATGACCGAAGAAAAACTACTTTCTAACTTTCATCCCTAGATTTAAATCCCCTTTTCTTAGTAAATGCATGGAAAGATCAACCTACCTCGTTCCCGACGTTTGATGTCGTTCCTCCCTTGTACTTGATTACTTGTTCGCAATACTCCTTCCAAAGCTGACCTGCATACAAGACAAGCAAAAACTACGCATGCATCCTACTTATATACTAACCGGTTAGAAATCCAAACATATACTAATCAAACTATAAAAAGTTCATGAATTGGGACGAGAAAAACATTTTCTTTATTACTGTGAATGAGTCAACTTACAAAAGTTGAGACCGGCCACCGCTCCGCGAACCTGATCCTGGGCTCCTCTTCGACTGTCCTCCAACTGCTTTGATTTGTATCTCCTTTGGCATAAGGAAAGGCTAAAGGGTTGGGACAATGGGAATACACAAATGGGCAGAGTTTCTTTGCTATATTTTTCCTCCTTCCAAAAGGGACCCCTACCCCTTCTTTTATAGGTTAGAAGGAGCTAGGTATTTGGACGAACCCTCAGCCATGCATGGCCGGGAGTTTCAGTTAACTCACCCATAGATTTTGTGCTCCGTCGGCAACTTTCATTTTTTCGTGCTTTTGTCAGTCCACCCGGGCTGTTTTAGGTCAGCCAGCGTGTACACGCGTGCAATAATGGAGTAGGGCGCGTGGGCCTTTATAAAAGAGGTTTTTTAAAGAGTTATTCAGTAGTGCTTTGGCAAAGAAGGGATATGAGATGGCTTGATGCCAGGTAAGCATGTGTGGTGCAATTTAGGGTTATAACAACTATGTCTGGTATTCGAGCGATATGGGAAAATAGTGGCAGTTGAGCTTGGTATTCCATACATACTATCTGCAGTTAAAGAGAGATATTGAAGTTGTCCCTCGTATGACGCCAAACTATGTACATCGATTCAGGACACTTATGAAGTTCCACGTAGATCGACACTTCATTTACATCACCGCACATGCAGACGAGAGTAAAAAAGAGCTTCAGTCATACTATAAACTCACAAAAGAGGACCTAGAAGAGATAACTAAGGACTGGCCTGCAGAGCTCCTTACCCCTATTGACCCCGTAGAATTGTATGATCCCCAAAAAATAAGAAGATCGAAGGCCACTCGTGAAGCACATGACACACCTGGAACTAGCAGAAGGAAGAAGATAGAAGAGGTACAGAACCTGAGCAGTGCATCAGAAGAAACCGCTTCAGAATCACCTAGAGAAGGAGTTAACGATGAAGTAGATAAAGAAGAGAACAATGGGAAAGAAAATCAGCAGAAGCAAGGCAAAGTAACACCGCCTAGGGATCTCGTTGATGAGACCGATCCATCTAAGAAAAGGAAGGTTTCCCCCATGAAACCTACTTCCCAGAAGAAGTTCAAAGCTACTAAGACTAAGCTACAGAATGTACTCACGCTCGATGACTTTGACTTCATCATCGTAGCCGTATCAGACGCCTCGCAGGATCTCTTGCAGAACACTGAAGCCAAACAAGTAGTCATGTATGATAGAATTGAGACATAACTCAGAGGGGTACAACATGCCCTTCACTCCAGCTATGCAGTGTCCACTACACCCCCACCATTAGAAGAACCATATTTGGGAGATGAGCCTACCCAACTCTGTAGAATAGCTGATGCGATCGAAGCTTTCCCTAGTCATGCACAAGAAGAAAAAGAATAGGTCACAGTGGCCCTAAAGAAAGCACAAGATGAATTAATAGAGCAACGCAGGATTGTGCAGCAGGAGAAGGCTACCCTCTAGTCAAAATTCGAAGAAGAGAAAACACAAATCCAGCGAGAGAAGGAGCAACTACTCGTTGAGCAGGTTGGAGAAAAAGAAGGAGTTAGCTGAGCACTCCGTTCTGTGATGGGCTTAGAGAAAAATGAGGAAGACCCAGTAGAGAATCAAGTAGAGAAGCTCGCTGAAGCCATTCAATAGCTTCAACAGAGAATAATAGATCTAGAGCTACAGTCAATGCCAAGCACTCCGCAGGATGTACGAGACCAAAGAGAAGTCATTGCCCGGAGCACAGTTGAGAGAATCAAGACCTTTGCCATGGAATGTAAACAACTGAGTGATCACAGTGCATAGACTTATGAATGACTTACTGAAGACCCTGAACTAAAGACATTGGAGTCCCAATTCCAAGAGGCAAAGCAACAAGCAACAACGATATATGCACAGTTGAAGCTCTTATTTGCAGTTGAAAGAATGAAAAGATCACATGAACAACAAACTGTTCAACAACAAGTCCATGCCATACATAGCAAAGTCATGGAAGTGACTCAGAGGCTCCAGCCAGTCTAGGATGTAGCTTGTCAACTGTTTGACGATATTGAAGGACGAGGAGCATAACTAGACCAAGTAGTCACTACAGTTGAGAAACTCTTGGAAGGACCTGTGAATGAGGTAGTTCTTCAGGAGTTCGTCGAGTAGAAGGCCTTGGCACAAAAACAGGTCGAAGCAGCTCAAGCCAAGCTTGAGGCTTTTGAGGCAGAACTAACCAAAGCAAAGTGACTCGGGATGAATCACAAGTGAGTGTTGGGGGCCTGTTGGCCCTTGACCAAGTTTTGGAGATCCTTGGTCAGGTTTGACCTATTTTGGGACTTCGACAGGCTGTCGAAGGCGGAGCACAAGTCGAAGCAGATATTGCGGAATGTCGGCCCCTTTTTAGGGCTTTTTGGGTTTTGGGCTTATGTAACGGGTATGGGGATGTCAGCCCATGGGCTTACCCATGTTTAGGCCCATTTTGTAAGGTATAAATAAATGTCTAGGCGATGTAAGAAGAGGCGCAAAGGATGATATAGACATATGTGTGATGATGTGCTAAGTGCAAGTGATAGTTGTACATGCTTTGTGCATACTGTGTGAAGCTTGCAAGGCTAAGTACAAGTGACTGTAGAAATTGTATAAAGGTGTTATGTTGTAACCTAGCTCAGGGAAGGAGGATCTGGTGAGGTGCACACAGATCTCCTGTCTTCTGCAGAGTAGGATCTTGATGCTATGTGCCTGTAAGAAGCTTGACTGAAGATAATAAAGAAGAGAAAAGTTGGTGGATGTAGCCCCATACTGGGGGTGAACCACATATATCATGTGTTGTGGTTGCTTTGTGCATTGTGAATGTTTTACTGTTTATATGATTACTGCTTAGTGTAATGATGTATGCTTAGATGAATATGATAGCTTTGTGCCTAATGATGTGAATAAGATACTAGATATGATCTATATTGATATGCTTAGTGCTTGAATATAATAGATCCGGATGAATACTGTGCTGCTCTGTAATTAGGGTTTATCTGCGCTATAAACAAAGGTTAAATACTAATGAACTATAACTGCTAAGTGCTCTGTTAAGGTGTTACAATCATAGATCTGTGTCCCAACTAAGGTTGCAGACACTAGAGTCCTGCAACCACCCTTGCCTCTACCTTGGGTGAGACTTCATCTGCTTCGCAGGTGTTTCCGAAAGGGCCGGTAGTTAGGGTTTTGTTGGTGCGTTGTTGAAGTGTTGAACCCTGGGTCTGCCCCTGTGCCAATAAAAACACAAGGGGATTTACATCCTCATGAGGTTATCATTTCGGTCCTAATAGATTCAAGCATCAACAAGAGTCTGACTGGAAAAGGAGTGCAATTGACCGGAAAAGCACATTAGGATGTTGCTTCAGACGTCAGTGGTACTTAGTACAACAGGGGAAAAGTATATAGCAGCCAATGTTTCAAGCCATGAAGTAGTGTGGCTTCATAAGCTGCTTGAAGGGTTATTTGATCTAGAGTTGGAGCCAAGTTTGATCTATTGTGATAATCAAAGTTGTGTGAATAATATAGAGATCAAATATCATTACATATGAGACATGGTGCAAAGAGGAGCTATAAAGCTCCAGTACATATCCACAAATGATAAGATAACGAACATTCTCACCAAGCCTATGTCTGGAGTGAAGTATGAGTACTTCAGAGATAAGCTTGGTGTGATGCAGAATTTCCACCCTCATTGAGAGGGAGGTGTATTGTTTCTCCTCGTGTCGGCTAACCCCTCTGGCCAAGGGTTCCCTAGATCAGTCATGTGAGGTGACTGTGGGGGTAATGCACTGTTGGACCCGATGAGAGAAGAAACATCACACCCATAGTCGTGAAGAATATGGGAGTAGCTTCATGCTACTGGATAAGACTATAACTATGGTTGATGTCATTGTAGTATTTGTGTGCTACTAGTTTATTGTTGCATAGTTATAAAGACATCGACTATGACTATCATTGGTTGATGGTATGGTAGTAGTTGTGTGCTACTAGTTGATTGTTGCATAGTCATAGGGATTGCACACTATGATTATGGTTGATGGCATGGTAGTAGTTGTGTGTTACTAGTTGATTGCTACATAATCATAGAGAGCGTTGGACTGCATGGTGGTAGCTTGTGTAGATACCAGTTGATTGCAGGATATGACTATGGTTGATGGCATGGTAATAGTTGTGTGCTACTAGTTGATTGTTGCATAGTCATAGATTTTGTGACTATGGTTGATGGCATGCTAGTAGTTGTGTGCTACTAGTTGATTGCTACATAGTCACAATGATCATAACTATGGTTGATGACATGGTAGTAGCTTAGTGCTACTCGTTGATTGTTGCATAGTTATGGAGACTATTGGAATGCATCGTAGTATTATTACGACTACTAGTGGATTGCATATCATGACTATGGATGATGCCATGCTAGTAGATTAGTTCTACTAGTTGATTGTTGCATAGTCACGAGAGACTATTGGATAGCATGGTAGTAGCTTAGTGGTACTAGTTGATTGCTATGTAGTCGTGACAGCACGGTGGTAGCTTTGTGTTGCTAGTTGATTGATGGAGAGGATGGTAGTAGCTTAATGCTACTAGTTGATTGCAGCATAGTTATGTAAACAATGGCAGAGAATGGAGCTACTGATGGCATGGTAGTAGCTATGTGATATTGATGGCATGGTAGTAGCTATGTGCTACTAGTTGATTGCAGAGTAGTCATTGGACTACTAAATGAAGACATTGTGAAATAATATCTCCCTAGCTAAGAGGGAGTGTTGATGTTTTGGTAGTTGTATGAGGTATTCCCTTCTGGACAACTTTTCTCAGAGAAGAAGAATATTCCAAGAATTCAAAGGAAGACCATTGAATAGTTGAAGAACACCCCAGAAAAGAACAAAGTAAAATAGAAGACCATAGAAGATAAGTCGACCCATAGGAAATAATAATAAAGTTGAAATATAATTTCTAGTAAATGAAGTCGGCCCACAGAAATAATAAAGACCCAAAATAAGAAGTATGCCCCAGACAGATTCCTAGATTAGTATAAATAATAATCTGGGTTAGTTCATTTGTACAGTCAAGCAATTCTCCTTCTGTAGTGCGCACTAGGAAATTGCAGCTGCAACTGTAGTTGTAGTTTCACTATTTATGGTTTTTGGTTCTCTTGGAGAGTGCGCACCACTTGGGGAAGGATATTCTTGGTGGTTCTTGGTGATATCTCTTGTGCACTACCTCTAGAAGAGATGCACTAAGGTTTTGTGGTGCTTCCCAGTTACTTCGTGCTAATTGCAGTTACAGTTGCTATTATTGGTTTCCAGTTGTGCCAATTCTGTGGTGCGCTATCTTCCTCTAGTAATGCGCCTATCTTGCACAAACTTTGTGGTGTTGCTCAGTTGTCAACCCTCGCTCGAGTTTGACAAGAAGAATATATGTATTTTTTATATTGGTTTCTTCATTGTTGATTTTCTCTTGTGAATAGAGTCTGTTCATGGTTGTATTGGAATATTGGAAAGATTCTTTCTAAGAAAAGTTGGTTGGGTTTTTTCCCCCATTTAGGGTTTTCCCAGGATAAATCTTTGTGTCATCTTGTGCTTGTTTATCTGATGTTTATATATTTTAGTATATGATTATTGAACGTTAAAAGAAGATAAAAATGTTATGGTAAATCTAATGTTAACAAAGCTAATGAAAAATCTAACACAATAAACATATGTGAATTAATAGATTGTTTGAAACATTTTATCGAATATTCTTAAGTATATTATCAATGAAAATTAAAAAAAGAACTCATATTGAATAGTATTTTTTCATTCACCTGATTCATCCTTTTGCAATTTTTTCATCAAGCTTTTACACTCTTATGCACTTAGATCACAAAGAATTTTATCGATTTTCCTCATTTTGTGGCTCTGCATGACACACACTAACCAATTCATATTAGTTAAGCTTACATATAGTTCAAACATATAAATTTTGTATAGAATTTACAAAAAACTTATCTTTTTTGCTTTTTTGGATGCGTTATCATTGTGTCGATCAAATTTTTTGTTACTTGAACTATTCTCACACAATTTTTTTTATCAATATACAACATTTACCATCCAATACAGAAGCTATTAAATATATTTTATAAATAAATCACATAATTTTCAGCTAAAAAAAAAATTGGTTTCCAATGCGTTTTAATAATATGAAAGCATCGGTGCATTCGAGATAGGAAACGTACTGACAGGAATTTAAAAAAAAAAAAAATACTTTAAATCACGTCGGTGCAATATGTATTGATAACAACACCGCACCTAGAGCAAAAAATGAAAACAAAAAAAAAATACCATGAACGAAAAAAAAAAACAAAGAAAATTACACACTAATGAACGATTTTTTTTTAAAATTATGTTACAACATTTCTAGTGCCCTTTATCGGTAAGCACACCGGTGCGTTATAGTTAAATCGACGCACCGATAATAAAAAACCATTTAAAATAAAAAAGTGACAGGACCGACAGGGTTTAGATCCAATGCAACAAGTGGTCCCCTTGCATCACATGCCAAACACCTTATATATAGAAATCCAAACCCATTAAATCTAAAATGCCTAAAATGAAAAGCCTTAATTGTGAAGTGATAGAGGGAGTTAAACCCTAAGGTGAAATTTTGTAGTCACATAAGCAAGAAGTAAGGGTTTAAGGTAAGTATGTTTTTTTTTTTTTTATGAGTTTTAATTAAATCTAAATAGGGATAGAAATTGTAAATTTTTTTATTTATTAAAATCAATAGTAAAATTTAAAATTTTTACTATGTAGGGTTTTTGTTGGGTATGTGTTATATTCTTTGCATGAGTAGTAGTGTCTACATTGCATCGAGCGCGCAGGGGGGTTTGAGGGGGGCGAAATCCCTTGAGATTTTTTTTTCCTCGAGAAGCGTGTCACATTTTTGTCTTGTTTTCCGTGTTGCCTCGATTTTCATGTCCATTGTTGGATGATTTTTTGGGACACGGTTTTTGACAATGGTTTTCTATTTCCAGTTAAGGAATTAGGGTTCTTGACTAATCCAGGTCATCAAGTTAGGGTTTTGGATGCCGCTGGCTCCTATATGTATATTGTATTGTAAACAATGTATCACTATGAATGAATATAGAATATGCTAGTTTTCCCAGTTTGGGTTTCCAGGGGAAAAATCTATGTGTAATGTTTGTATTTTCCATTGTATCTTTTATGTTCTTTTACTAGAAATCTATTTGCAAAAAATCTTATACAAGGTTAAAATCTACATTTGGTTTCATAGATTTGTTGGCTTCAGGGGAATGCCTTTGTGGTCAAGGGTTTGGCTCGGGACTGTGCTAAGCCTTGTTACAATGGGAGATCTGTGGTATTGATTTTTTAGGTGAAAAGAATGGCAAGCAATTCGAAAATGGAGATCGAGAAGTTTAATTGGAAAATGTTTGAGCGGTGGAAGCTCAAGATGGAATATATGTTGGTGGACAGAGATCAATGGATTGTGGTAGATCTAGGTACTGCACCTACAATAACTTCAACATATGAATGGAAAAATTTGGATCGGAAGGAGAAGAGCACAATCTGACTGTGTCTCTCAGATTCAATATTACTGAATGTGTCATAGGAAGCTACAACCAAGGATTTATGGGATAAGTTGGGGAAGTTGTATCGGTCTAAGGCCCTAGTAAATAAACTATTCATGAGAAAGAAGTTGTATAATCTGAGGATGAGAGATGGAGACTCGGTGGCAGAGCATTTGAACGCCTTCAATACTGTGGTAAGTCAGTTAGTATCTGTTGAGAGTAAAATTTTAGATGAAGATAAGTGTATCATTTTACTGTGTTCTTTACCAGACTCGTGGGATAGTCTGGTTGTGGCCATAAATAGTACTACAACTGCCTTGAAGTTTGATGAAGTGGTCTCATCCTTGTTGTCGGAGGAGATGAGACAGAAGAACATGGAAGGACAGAGCACAAACACATTATTTTCAAGAGTACGCTCCCAGGAAAGAAATAGAACTAAGTTCTCAAGTGGGATATCTAAGTCTAAGGGTAGATCTAAATCTTCTGGAAAGTTTGTAAAGGTATGTTGGAGATGTGGAAAAGAAGGGCAATACAATAAGCAGTGTAGATCCAAAGTTGAGAAAAAGAAGGGATCTGAAGAATCTCCTTCTACAGAAGAAAAGACCTCCAAGGCACGAGGAGGGGATGTGTACTTGGCTTCTTCAAGCACACATGCAAATCATGCGGCATGGTTGGTTGACTCAGGTGGATCCTTTCATATGACTCCTCATAGGGAGTGGTTCTGTGAATATGAAAGGTATGATGGAGGCAATGTTTTCCTAGGTGATGATTCGACAACCAAAATCATAGGACGAGGAAAAGTCAAGTTGAGGCTCATATATGGAAGGATTTGAATAGTGCCTGGTGTTCTAGACATCCAAGGTTTGGGAAGAAATTTGTTTTCTGTAAGCAAAATGGACGATGTAGAGGTAAAAACAATATTTCAAAAGGAAACCTACATGATGGTTTGAGGAGAAATGGTGTTGTTGAAAGGAGTTCGGTTTGGAAATCTGTATAAGATGCAAGGAAGCACTATTAGTGATGGGTGTAATAGTTCCATTGTTCTTGATATTGAAGTTGAAGAAGAAAGAACTCCTACAGTCTCTGGAGAAAAGGTTATGATGTGGCATCAAAGACTGGGGCATATAAGAGAGAAAGGTCTTCGACTACTACATGGTAAAGGTATGGTTGAAGGTATTTGTAACTACTCTCTGGATTTTGATTTATGTGAACATTGTGTATATGGGAAGAAAAATAGGGTAATATTCCCTTCTGGTGCAACGAAGGCAGAAGGAATTTTATAGCTAGTTCAAAGTGATGTTTTTGGACCTGTATTGGTCCCATATTTGGGAAAATCTATGTACTATGACTCATTTATAGATGACTTCTCGAGGAATACTTGGATATATTTCCTCAGGAATAAATATGAAGTCTTTGACATGTTTAAAGAGTTTAAGGCTCTTGTTGAGAATCAAACAGAGAAAATAATTAAGGTGCTAAGGACAGATAATGGCGGAGAGTTCTGCGGGATAGAATTTGAATAATTATGTAAGAAGTGCGGTATAGCAAGGCAAAAAAATAATCCATATACACCTCAGTAGAATGGTGTTGCAGAAAGGATGAACAAGACATTGATGGAAAAAGCAAGGTGCATGCTCAGTGGTGTCGGGTTAGGGAAAGAATTATGGGCAGATGCAGTGGGTACTGCATGTTACCAGGTCAACAGATCACCCTCATCGGTGCTGGATGACAAGACTCTACAAGAGGTATGGACTGGTAAGAAACCTTCTCTAAATCATCTCAAGGTATTTGGTTGTGCTGCATATGTTCATGTTCCAAAGGAAAACAAGAGTAAGCTAGATAAGAAGGCTAAAAAGTGTATCTTTATTGGATATAAAGATGGTCTCAAAGGTTATAAGCTTTGGAACCCATAAACTAAGAAGGTAGTGTATAACCAAGATGTGGTATTTAGAGAAATGAAGGACATTGTTAAACAAGAATTCCTACCCAGTAAGGAAGAACCAGAGAAAATAGAGGTTGATTTAAAGGATGATGAATCAGACTCTATAGAAGAACATGAATCAAAAGAAGAAGATCCTCATACTCCAGTATTGAGGAGATCGGTTCAAGAAAGAAGACTACTGGAAAGGTATACTCCATTTGATTTCCGTTCAAATTTTTCTTTGTCTATTACTGATGATGATCCTAGAACTGCCAGGGAGATAGTGGATTCAGAGGATGAAAATCTCTGAAAAAAGGCCATGGACGAAGAAATGGCAGCCTTGGATAAGAATGAGGCTTGGGATCTAATGGAGTTTCTGATTGGAAGAAAGCCCATTGGAAACAAATGGGTATTTAAAAAGACGCTGAATGCAAAAGGAAAAGTGGAGAAATACAAAGCTCGGTTAATAACAAAGGGTTATTCCCAGGTTGAGGGAATTGATTTTGGTGAGATTTTTTCTCCTGTTGACAAGTTAACCTCTATAAGATTCCTGTTATCTGTTGTTGTTGCATTTGATTTTGAAGTAGAACAAATGGATGTGAAGACAACATTCCTACATGGGGATCTAGAAGAAGAAATCTATATGAAGCAACCAGAAGGTTATGTTGTGAAAGGAAAGAAGGAGCTGGTATGCAAGTTGAAAAAGTCCCCGTATGGTTTAAAACAATCACCAAGGATGTGGTGTCAAAAATTTGATACTTGTATGCTGGTGCTTGGCTTCACAAGAAGAAAAGAGGATCACTATGTGTATTTTAAATTAATTGGTGATCATTTGATTTATTTGGTATTGTATGTGGAAGCCATGTTGTTGATAGGAAACAACAAGGAGATTATCCAAGATGTGAAAAATCAGTTTTCCTCTAAATTTGACATGAAGGATCTCGGTACTTCAAATTTCATTTTGGGCATGGAAATTAAAAGAGATCAAAAAAAGAGGAAATTGTAGTTAAATCAGATAAAATATGTTGAGACAATATTGCAGAGGTTTAATATGTAGGAATGTAAATCGGTCAAGGTTCCTATTCTCGTTGGTGTAAAGTTATCTGTGAATCAGTGTCCCAAGACACAGGAAGAGGAGGAGGACATGTCTCGTGTTCCATATGTGAGTGCAGTTGGCAGTTTGATGTATGCAATTGTTTGTACTAATCTGTACATTGCACATGTAGTGGGAGTTTTGAGCAGGTATATGTCAAAACTAGGGAATGAGCATTGGATAACAGTAAAAAGGGTTTTCAGGTATTTGCATGACACTGCTAGCTATGGATTGTGCTACCAAGGAAGACCGAGATTGGACAAAGTTGTGGATATACATGTATTTGCAGATGCAGAATGGGCTGGAGATCTCGATCATAGGAGATCTACAAGTGGGTATGTGGTTAACCTGTTTGGAGGAGTAATAAGTTGAATGAGAAAAGACAGGTTGTAGTGACACTTTCAACTACATAAGTTGAATACATGGCAGCTAGTCATGCAAGTAAGGAATACGTATGGTTACAAAGATTGTGTTCACGTATTGGGTTGGTACAACAAGCTGTAAGGATAGATTGTGACAGTCAGAGTGCAATTTTTCTGGCGAAGAACCTGGCTTATCATTCAAAGACAAAGCATATTGATATTTAATATCACTTTGTGAGAGACATGGTTGAAGAAAAGGAAGTATTGTTGATGAAGGTGGATGTTGGATTACTGAGAGGGGGGGTGGATTAGTAATAGAGCAATTTAAACCTTTTCAACCATATAATGCAAGTGTTATATCAGTGTAGCATTATCATCCAATAATTGCAGAGTAAATAAACAATGAACAAATGAGAAATCATACACATACACAGTACATCGGTGTTTTTAAGTGGAAACCCAAAGCGGGAGAAAACCAAATAATTCTTTTTCTTATATGTCTTGAAAAATTACATTCATTGGAAGCACCAACTTCCTTTGTTTTCCAGCTGCAACTGGAAGGAGGCTCCAACCCCTTAGTTTGTCAGGCTAAAACCTGAGGGAATCTCCAACTCCTCCATTCTCTGGCTACAACCAGAAGGAGGTTACAACCCCCTATGTTCTCCAGCTACAACTGGAAGGTGGCTACAACCACATGTCCTTGCCCGGTCCAACCGCCCTGACGTAGAAGTAGAAGGATAGAACCATTGTCACACTATCACTGTGAGATATACTGCTGTAAACATGTACCAATCAACCTGTAACAACATGCACCAATAACACGTGCCAACATGTATGATACATCAACCTGTACCTCAAATTGTACCATAAACAAATGCATCAACCATGCACCAAACCTATAAAAAGACCCTGTCACAATAACCTATCCAAACAACCTATACCATAAACAAGTGCATCAACCATGCACCAACCTGCACCTCAACTTGCACCATCAATGAGTGCATCAACCATACACCAAATATGTACCAATCATGCATCAAATACACATAAAATATGAGTCATCAAGATGTACTGACATCATCAAGTATACACCTCATGTATGTGCCAACTCATCAACTACTTGTCTCAACCATGTACCTCAACCATACACCAAGTACATATACCAATATAACCATCAAAATTTCTCTAGCAATACATCACACTATCCATAACCAAATACCATAAAACCTTGTCTGACAACCTCACTATTATGTAGCCTCAAGCTAAACCAACAACTTCAACAACACTTCACAACTAAAAGACAAATACCCATATGCCAAATACCAAAAACAAAATACCAATTGTATCCCTCAACAAATCTGATATATGCAATGATACTGAACATCCAATACCATCTCAAGAGATAAACCCTATCTCACAAAACACACCTCAAACAAGATGTGCCATATCTCTCATAAATAGACCCCAACCATGTTGTTGCCGCGATTTTTCTACCGTACTTTTTCTACCGCGATTTTTCTGTCACACTTTTTCTGCCGTGATTTTTTTTCCGCACTTCTGCCGTGATTTTTCTGCTGCACTTTTTCTAACACGAATTTTCTTTCGTGATTTTTCTACTGCACGTTTTTTGCCACGATTTTTCTGTCGCATTTTTTCTACCGCACTTTTCCTGCCACACTTTTTCTGCTGCAATTTTTCTCTATCAATAATACCTTCCCAAATAACCTTTCACAAAAATAGATATTCAATGATGTTCAAGTGTGATTAAATGAGAGAGCCTTGCCTCTTATTTATACTTTCATGTAGCATCCCACTTTCCTTATTTTAGGGAGTTCTCCATTAACTTTATTATTTAAATAATTTGTTTTGCAAACACTTTGACTTTTTGGGGCTTCTAGATGACTCATGAGAGTTCTCCAACTTCACATGGCCATAACTCTCTAACCGTGAGGAGTTATGTGACGTTCCACATACCACCGGAAATTGCATGACATGTAATATCCATGTAGAATAGTCTTACCTGCAAATATATCAAAGCTAATACCATTATCCATCAAACAAACTTGAATCCATTACCCAAACCTTTGTGCTACTGGAATTTTCTACCGAATTTTCTTCAAGGGTTGACATCAATGAAAACTAACCCAATTAATAAATAATCTCCCCCTGACTAAACTCTTTTTGAAACTGATCTCCCAACCTGAACTTTCCTCTTTATGGTGCTTCCTCGTGTTGGCCCTCGACTACGTTTTGTGGAAACGTTGGTTGTGTTTGACCATTTTTGAGAGTTTGAATGGTTGGTCGAAGATGGAGTGCCCAGGAGAAGTGAAGATCATGGGATCTCTCCCTTTTTGAGAGCTTTTCGGGTTTTAGGGCTTATTGAACAGGTATGGGATGTCAACCCATGGGTTTTCCCATGTTTAGGACCCTTTTGTAATATATAAATAAGTAGCTAGACGATGTAAGAAAGATACCTAGTAGGTCGATGGCTTAGTGCTAATGTTAGCTATGTGCAAGAAGATGTGTTAAGGCTTACAGAGATAAGTGCAAGTGTTTTGTAAGTGCTTTGTGCACGGACTGTGTAAAGGCTCTGTGCTTGGACCTAACTCAGGGAAGGAGGATATGGTGAGGTGCGTGCAGATCTCCTGTCCTATGCGGAGTTGGATTTGTGGCTCTGTGCATGTAAGAAGATCGAAGGAGACTAAAAAAAAAGAAGAAGAGTTGGTGGACGTAGCCCCACACTAGGGTGAACCATGTATATCCTATGTTATTTTGCTTTGTGCAATGTTATTTATGTATTTAACTTCTTAAATCCATTGATGCTGAAGTTCTTTATGTATGAATGAATGCTAGATCTACTCTGATGTTGTGTGCTAATGGTTATATATGCTTAGATCTTGAGTAATATTGTGTTGTTCTGTAACAAGGGTTTAACTTGCGATGTGAATAAGGGTTAAACACTAATGAATGTTAACTACTAAGTGCTTTGTTAAGTATTGTGATCACAGATCCGTGTCTCAACTAGTTTGTAGACACCTGAGTCCTGTGACCCCCCTGCCTCTACCTCGGGCGAGACTTCATCTGCTTCACAGTTGTTACCGAAAGGGCCGATAGTTAGGGTTTTGTTGGTGCGTTGTTGAAGCATTGAACCCTGGATCTTCCCCTGTGCCAACAAATGGTCCCGTTGTCGGGACCTGAAACTGTGATTGCTGTGAACTGAAGAAAAGAGAAAGCTTTGTGCGTAGATATGTTACTGTAGTGCACAATATTCTACTTGACTTGTGAAGGTCTATGCTAAGAGAAGGAAGATCAATCTGAAGAAAGAGGTAAGATCTTAAATCTTTGTGCTCTGATAAAGGTAAGATAATTGGAAATTTTTTCTTCGAAAGTATGGATCTAGGTTAGTTTGATAGATTATGGATCTAGGTTAGTTTGATAGATTCGGTCTTAGTCTCAAAACTAGGGAACCATTAGAACAAATAAGATTTGATCCGAATAGATTTGATAGAGATAGTGGAAGATATGTTATTCCCATGCATAGAAAGAATTTTTGGACCGAAAAATGGATGCAGGACCCTAGAAAGAATTTTTGCAGATTGCAGGTCCATCACTGTGATCCCAATGCGCAGTACATGAAAGGTTGGGGATCGTTTAAGATAAAGAGAGGCTTGACACTTTGTTATAACTGCAGAAGACCGGGACATCTTGCTAAATAATTCCTTGGTACCATTCCTATTTGTATTTGTTGTAAAGTTATTGGTCATGAGGTTTTGGATTGTGTTGGAACATGGGCAGACCTAGGATTCAGCTCTAATAGTGCACCAACAAGCCGTAACTACTGGCCCTTTCGATAACACCTGCGAAGAAGATGCAGTCTCACCCAAAGTAGAAATAGGGGGTTGAAGGACACATGTGTACAACCAGAGGAAATGCAAGTGGAATCAGGGCAACCACATACATAGATCAAATTATTCTTTCCAAGCATAAACCTAATTCACACAATTATATATCAAATATAACATACTAATGCATCATCAGAGTAACAAAAGTAAAGAAAACAACATCAATCACTCACAACACAAGATATGTGTTGTTCACCCTCTCCCTAGGGCTACGTCCACATAACTGTGCTTTATAAAATATTATGTGAAATCTTACAGTTCTATCTGCGCTCTTAGTTTGCATATCTATTTCTTTCTCTCTTCTCTCTATCTCCCTTCCCTGCACACCCAGCTGCAGGGTTGATCTTCGCTCCCAGTTGAAGATCTTACAATACCGAATTCTCTCACAACAAAATACTTCTCTCTCTATATTAACAACAACCAACTCTGAACTAACTCATCCTAGGTTCTCTTGACCTTTATTTATACATTACAATAGCTCATCGAAAACCTTAGGCCTAAACCTAGGTGTCAAAACCCTAGATACCAAAACCCTAGGTGTCTAAAACCCTAGGTCAACTTGACCCACATTTTCAAGGCTTCGCCAGCCTATCTTTCCTTCCTTCCCACGAGGTTCTCCAAAGCATCTACCGGTGGCTATTTCTGCTTGCTGAGTTGTCCACGATCCACCTTCCTTATTGATCTGTCTTCCTCGATCTCCTCATCCAATGACTTGCTCTCTCAAACTTCGCTCCATCTTTTCTTCTTCTTTAACCACTTCGACTTGATCTCAGTTAACCTTCCTTTCATGCAGTTCACCTTTCACCTTTTCTTCTGTAATATTCACTTTCTTCCATAACCAAGGGTCAACAGGCCCCCAACACTCACCCATGACTCGTCCTGAGGAACTCTAATCTGAATATTCTGTTGTACCTCGACTGTAGATTGCACAACACAACCTGTGATTTTTGCTTTGTTCCTCCACCCTGTGTGCAGACTGTCTTTCTTATGTCTGGTACCCAGTCTCAACTGCACTTGGTACCTAGAACCTTCTCCTTATGTTTTTACCGATAACTGTGAGGAAGCTGGTTGTCATAGTACAATTTCAACCGGCTCCCATTCACCAATCCTTCCTTCCACTCCCCATTCAAAGTCTTCAGTTGCGCAACTCCTCCTTTTGTAACATAGGCAATATCATATGGCCCCATCCAATGTGTTCTTAACTTCCCTAGATGCTTCATGAACTTGCTATCATATACCAATACCATATCTCCTTGCTTAAATGCTTTCTTCTTGATATGCCTGTCATGGTAGGCCTTTTCTCGTTCCTTTTGAACCTGCTGATGAAATCTTGCAATAAATCTGTCTTCTTCTAGTTTGACCAACTATGTGAGCCTCTCTTGAACAATTCCAGTGTCATCCATATCTGTAAAGGCTACAATTCTTAAGCTAGGAACTAAATATTCCATGGGTACAACTGCTTCTAGGCCATAAACCAACTTAAAGGGAGTCTGCATTGTCAGTTTCTTACAAGTGGTTCTATAGGACCATAACACTATTGGTTCTCTCAAATCCCAATAATCTATGTTTACACTGCAAATCTTTGTCAACGTTGTCTCCAAGATCTTGTTGAAGGCTTCAACTCTACCATTCACCTGCATGTGGTATGGGTTGCTCTTCTGATGGCGAACTTCAAATTCCTGAGTCGGGGCTTCAATAGTATTATTAATAAAATGTGTACCTTGATCACTCATGAGGATCTTTGGGCATCCAAACCTGGTTATGATATCATCAAATATGAAACGCACAGCTGTAGTTGCACTACAGTCCTTAACTTCTCTTGCTTCTGCCCATCTGGTCAAATACTCTGTCGCAGTGATGATGTATCTGGCTCCTGTGTGCTTCCCTGGTGGGTTTATAGGTCCCACTAAATCAATGGCCCATTTCTCAAATGCTTGTAAGGTTAGATGGGGTGCTAACGCCATTTAATATTTTGTAGAAGGTTTCCCAACTCTTTGGCATACATGACAGGCTCTGTAGTATTCTTTAGCATCTATGTGTAAAGTGGGCCACCAGAGGCCAACTCTAAAAACCTTATACACTGTCGCTTTTCCTGCGTAGTGTCCTCTTGTGATGCCTTCATGAGATTCTACTAAAATCAGTAGTCGTTCTGCCTCCATAAAAAATCTTCGCAGGATCTCATCACATCCCATCTTATATAGTTGTCCAACTATAAGCGAGAAATATGTAGCACGCACTACCAGCCGTTTCTTTTGAATGATTGTGTATTCGCGAGGTGCTATTCTTGTTGAGAGGAACTGAACTATCTCGGCGAAGTGATGATCAACCTTTCTAATGGCCAGCAACTGTGCATATGACAATGTATCCTCCAAACTAGTAGGTTCCTCTCCATGTCCCAACCTAGACAAGTGGTCAGGTCCCTTGTTCATCCTTCCTGACTTTACCACAATTTCAAAACCATATTCCTGAAATAATAGAATCCATCTACATATCCTTCCCCCCAACACTGGCTTGTTGACCAGGTATTTTAGCGTGGAGTGATCAATGAACATCTTAAAGTGTCCTCCTAACAAGTAGTGACGAAACTTCTGCAACGCATACACCATGGCTAAACCTTCTCTCTCAATGGTGGTGTAATTTATCTCAGCTTTTGAGAGATTCCTGGTAGCAAAGGCTAACCCTTCTCCTGATTGTGCTAACACTACTCCTAGTGCAATAGAATATGCATTGATATGCACATGAAATTCCTTGCTCCAATCTAGAAAAACTAGAATAGGTGCAGTAACCATTTTTTGTTTTAGTGTGTTGAAGCTCTGTTGACATTCTTCTATCCATTGAAACTAACAATATTTCTTCAGAAGATTTTCCATAGGTGTTGTAATCTGTGCATATCCCTTAATGAACTTCCTATTGTATCCAGTATGTCCCAGCGCAGTGCGTAGCTTTCTGATTGAAGTAGGAGAGGGTAGATCAACAATAATGGAAATCTTGGACGGATCTACCAATAACCCGTGATTACACACAATATGGCCCAAGAAAACTCCAAAGGGAAAAAAGAAGATGCACTTCTTCAGATTCAGGGAAATCTGACATTGCCTGCACTTATCCAACATTAGTATTAAGCATTCAATATGATTTTTCAATAAGCTAAAAATAGTCCAATCATCAAAATATGCTTCCAGAAATTTATGTAAAAACTCGTTGAATGCTTCGACCACCACCCTAGAAAAGATGGTTGGTGGATTCGTCAATCCAAAAGGCATCACTATGTATTGGTAGGATCCCCATTCTGTTGCAAACATGGTCTTATGGCGATCTTCCTTGGCAATCCTGATCTGATGGTATCCTGAAAATCCATCGGTGAAGGAGTAGACTTCCTATCCTCCCATGTTATCTAACACTTCGTCAGTAAACGATGTAGGGAATGGATCATGTAGACATGCATCATTCATCTTCCTGAGATATAAATAGATTCTAATCTCTCCTATTTTCTTATCCTGAACCACCATAGGGCTAATCCACTTTGATTCTTCAACAGGTTCTATGATTCCTGCTTCCAGCATTCTGTCTAATTCAATCTTCACTTTCTCCTTATATTTAGGGTTCAATCTGTAGGGTCTTTGTTTAACTAGACTTGCATATGGTTTCAAGGGGATATTCATCTCTCCCATGGGCCCTTTAATTCCCTTCATATCA
>ML826453.1:0-24851 GCA_009831015.1 Picea engelmannii | reverse complement strand
GGTTGATGAGAACAGGTGCTTCAGTCAATGCTTGTTTGATTTGGTCAAAATAATTTTGAGCTTCAACAATCCATTTCACCTCATTTCCCTTTCTAAGCATAGATGTGATGTACTTAACCAATTCAACAAAGTTAGAGATGAATCTTCTCAAAAAAATTATTTTACCCAAGAAAGACTGGATCTCCTTCTTGGATCTAGGAAGAGACAGAGTATGGATGGCCTCTACTCTACTTGGATCAATCCTTACCCCTTATGTGATACAATGTGTCCCAACAACTTTCCTTCTTTGATAGCAAACAAAGACTTCTTAGGATTGAGAGATAACCCAAACTTTCTACACTTTAGGAAAACTTTCTTCAAATGATGATAATGTTCCTTATCATATCTTGAGAACACTGTAATGTCATCCAAATAGATGACCACAACTTTGTCTGTCTCCCCAATGAAGGAAATATTCATTGCTCATTGAAAGGTTGCTTCTGCATTCATTAGACCAAAAGGCATTTTAGCATACATGAATGTGCCCCAAGGAGTAGTGAAAGTTGTCTTCTCTCTATCTTCAAGTAGGACAGAGATCTGATTGTATCCAGAGAAGCCATCAATCACAGACATCCTTTTTTAACCATTCACCCTCTGCAAAATATGCTCCATCTTTGGCAAGGGGTAATTATATTTCTTGGAAATTCTGTTCAAATTCCTGAAATCAACACAAAGTCTGATTTCACCATTCTTTTTCCTCATAGGGACTAGGTTGGCCACCCACTCAGAGTACCTTAAAGGTATGATGATATTAGCATCAAGCAAGTTCTTGACTTATTTTTCCATAATAGGAAGCAACATGGGATTTATCTGTCTAAGTTTCTACCTAAATGGCTTGGTCTCATATTTCAAAGGGATCTTATGTTCAATGATGCTTGTATCATAAGTTTTTATATCTTCATATTTCCAAGCAAATACAACAGCAAATTCCTTAAATAACTTCACATACTCATCCCTTTTCTCCTTTTCTAAACTGCTAGACAATTTGACATATTTTGGATTTTCCTATGTACCTAAGTTGCATTTTGTCCCATTAGCTTCTTCACTTGAACTTTTAACCTTCACAACAACATAATTTATGTCAAATAATCTCTCCAAAGGAACCAATCCTTTTGGAATATGGTTACTAGGAAGTTGAACAATCTTGTGGTCTGCAATTTTATTGAGGAAAATATCAGCATGAGCGGTTTTTGTATCATACTGGTCTTGATCAATGTGAAGAGCATAAAACTCTTCCACGGTTTCCAAAAATCTTTTAATCTCAAGATCATCCTCAAAGACCTTCCAATGTTTGACATTGTTAGACAGTTGGCTTAGGTTGATGGAAATTTGGTATGGATTGTTGGTTGTCATTGATGTCAACAATTGGAGAGTGATATTGTAGATTGATGTCAACCCTTAGTGATTGATGTCAACCCTTGAAGAAAGTTCAGTAGCGAATTCTGATAGCACAAAGGTTTGGGTAATGGACCCAAGTTTGTTTGATGTATAATGGTATGAGTTTTAATATATTTGAAGGTAAGAATAACTTAGATGGATAGTACATGTCATTCCATTTCTGATGGTACGTGGAACGTCACATAACTCCTCACGGTTATGGCCATGTGAAGTTGGAGAACCCTCACGCGTCAACTAGAAGCCCCAAAAGGTCAAAGTAGTCAAAGTGGTTGCAAAGAAGAAATTATTTAAATAATAAAGTGAAGTGATGAGTTTACTATAATTCTAAGTGGATACAAAACAAATTATTTAAATAATAAAGTTAATGGAGAAGTTATTAAGTGGACAAGTGGTTAGAAGTGTGTTAACCCTAAAATAAGGAAAGTGGTTTAAGATGGTTAGAAGGTAAAGAATAAAGTGAAGTGATGAGTGTACTATAAGTAAAAGTGGATACAAAATAAATTATTTAAATAATAAAGTTAATGGAGAAATTACTAAGTGGACAAGTGGTTAGAAATGGGTTAGCCCCAAAAATAAGGAAAGTTGTTTAAGATGGTTAGAAGGTAACCCCTTGAGGAAGCTACATAAAAGTATAAATAAGAAGAAAGGGTCTCTCATTTAATCACAATTGATAATATTGAATATCTACAAGTGATTGAGGTAACCAAAGGATATCTAAGGTGAATTTCAGAGGGAAGGCGAAGTAAACAAGGCCAAAATTCAAGGGAGGATAAAGTCTTTTGATGACGCTTTCTAAGGTATGTTATTTACAGGTCATCTCACCATTTTCGCAATAACATTTTTTATACAATGCTTCAGACAGAAAAATCTGGTGGTTGTTGAGAAAACATATCCAAGTAATTGTAATAAAAATTTCAGCTTATGGGTCATTGTATTTTGGGAGTTAAACTTTGTGGAAAATAGGGTTTGTGGCTAGTCCTGAAACTAGTCTAAAACAAGTGTTTCAAGTAAAAATGTCACAAGTTCTTCATAACATATCCAAATTCAGTAAGAATAAATGTATTGGTTATATTATAGTGTGTAGTATTTTGTGTACCATTTTTAGATCCATACATAAAATATTCCATGTGGGGGACGCTCTACAAGTTCGCTCTCTGGAATAAGCCAGAATACAACAACGTATGTCATTTTTTCCATAACTCTTTTTCTGAGAGGTTCTAAGTAGTGAAACCTGGAGGAGTTGCATAAAAGACACTGAAGAACATTGTGTACTATTTTCATATCTTAATTTGTTACAAGTACATAGTTATGATTATTGCAAGTTAGGGTTGTTGACTAATCCAAAATTTGTCATGTGAGACTAAAGTAAAGCTTGATGAAAATGCTAGTCTCTTGTTGTTAAATTTAAGGAAGGTTTATAGGTATGTGATCATATACACAAGGTATTTTACAGAGTTACAAATCATATTTGGGTGATGAAATTGATGAAGGATTTTGGTTGAGGTATGTTACAGATAGAGGTTGTATAACAATGAGGTTGCGGCACATGGTTTGAGGTAATGGTTTATGGTATTTGGTTGCTAGAGAAATTTTTGATGGTTATATTGGTATATGTGTTTGGTATATGGTTGAAGTGCATGTTGGGTACATGGTTGAGACAAGTAGTTGATGAGTTGGTGCTAGCCGGAAAAACCCCCTTATGACTACACCAGGGTTCAGAATGTAGGAAGATCAATTAACTGTATAAAAGTCAATTAATTCTCTAAACTACCCCAAACATACCAAAACTCATACAAGAAAAGAAAAGATGAGGGATATCGGGTAACTATACCTCTACTCTGCGTCCGGTGATGATCCCCTCGTGCTTGAAAGTTTTGTTGAGAGCACGCCTCCTCCCAGGGTTGATCTCCATTCAAAGATAAACAAACAAAAAATTACAAGCATGTTATTTCATATACAAATTAGGGTTAGATGTTAGAATGTCAAAACATAAACCAATAAAATCATTCAATACACCATGATTTGGGACAGTAAAAGTAACTCTTTTATTAATAACTCAATGATTATACCTTTACAATAAAAGTCGGCTATCGCTCCGCGAACTTGGTCTGGGATCCTCTTCACCAAGTTCCAAGTGCACCTTTGTATGGATTCTCCTCTCAATCTTCTGATCTCTTCTTGGGAAGCGAATGGGTTCTGATGGAGGAAGAAGGGATAATTGGGGAATGTTGAGGCAATTCTCACAAAAGAGATGCAATAACTTGGGCAAGTAGGGGATGTGAAACGGTCAGACTTTCATTGTTCTTATGTCTATATGTGGAATGAGACCCCAACACCTCCTTTTATATGACAAAAGAATGGTTATTTGGTTGGGTGATGATCTATAGGCGGTGGATTAGTTGGGAAACTACCCAATATCCTATAATCTCAACGAATTCCTTGCAACTTTTTTTTTTTTGCAACTTTTGCAAGTATACGCGGGTTGTAATGGTGCAGCATGCATATGTACGTGAGTTGTAGTGGTGCAGCAAGCGTATGTATGAAAGCAGTAATGGTGCAGGGCACATACATCTTCAAAAAAATGGTTTTTTAGAAGAGAAACTCAGTAGTGCTTTGGAAAAAAATGCAAGTAAGAGGGCCAAAGGCCAGGTATGCATGTGTAGAAAAATTTAGGGTTATAACACTTTAAAATCAAACTTATTTTCAATTTCCAAAACAAAATAGATAGATTTTAGACTTGAAATAAGAATGGAAATATTAATGGTAACTAGCTGGTATAGGTTGTGAGGTAAGTGAATAACAGTGTTGAGTTGTTGTAGAGCGTTTGCAACGCCAAAACAAGGGATTTGAAGCAGAATTCGTAGCGTAGACAACAAAATCCAAGTAAGGGATAGGCATGGTGGCTTGTTAGCAAGGTTTGATCAATATTTAGTAAAATAAATTGAGATCTCTACAACTGGCTGAGAATTGTGATAACAGAGGTAAGAGGGATGGTTGGTATCATGGATCACCAATTCGCAACTCCTATGAGAAGAAATTACAAGCACATACTTGTATTGTTCTTCAACAAGGCTTAAAAACCTCATCAAGTACCTGAAGGTTGAGACTTAAAATTTTATATGCTTGAGCTTGGATGAATCCACCTACAACTGGTTTAACCTCCAAACCACTTTCTCCAGCCAGTTCGCAGCAATTTCCATGGCGCCTGTCTGAAAACACTTGTTTTTGCAACGTTGAGCTAGGAACAATTTGAAACAGTTATAAGAGATTTAAATGATGAAATGCCAGATTATTTCCTTAAAAACATGAGTGTTGAAAACAAGTAAATCGACTCACAAAGTATCATAAGTGCAATTATGGGGATGAAGGCAAAGTGTACTTGAGATGCGCTGCAAAATGTCCTGATGATATGGTAGCGTACAAAAATAAGTTGATTTGACCTTCTGACGGGTAGAGGGACAAAGTGGAGGGGTTTTAGCACATCGTGGAAGTGGTGACATGTTAGGGTGGTGGTGGAGGCATAAGGACGATGGCTTGTCTAACCATGTCATAAATATGAAGACATAAGCCAAGCGTTTGGGCCAACATCAACCGTAACTTTATTTTTGCTAATACCTAAGAAGACTATAAGGAAGAGGACAAAAGTAAAAATTAAACAACACTAAGGATAAAAATCAAAACCCTAAGGCTGAATTGACCCAAACAATTCCATGTGATAACACCTGGATCAGACAGTCTACTGTCCAAGCTTGTCAGTGATGGTGCTCATACATGGATTTCAAATTAGTCAAAGATTTACCCTTGTTGGTGATTTGCGGGGTTTTTCTTGCCAAGAATTCCATCATTTTTAATGAAAAATCTATGGTTCTGGAAAGAACAACAGCTCAAAGCCTAACTATCCTCTCCTCCTTTCCCCAAGAATTGGGAACAACTAATATAAGAAACATTCAGGAGGAAGAGATTGATATTACTAGACCTTGGGTATTCTTTGATGGATATTCTCAAATAAACTGATGTGGGGGAGGAGCGATCATTTTCCTCTCATAATCACATTTTTTCACCATGACATTTGGGCTAGGAGAAGGAACAAACAGCTTCGCGGAACAAATGAGCCTCAAACTACTCATTACCTTTGCCATTGAAAAGGGATGTCGAACTCTTATTGTTTTTGGTGATTCAATGAATGTAATAAATTGGTCCAGAGGAACATATAGATGCTTTAACATCAGACTTGAGACCATCCTAAACAACATTAATACCTTACATAACTCTTTTGATGATTATATTTGTCATCGTGTATACATGGAAAGGAACCAAGAAGCGGACATGAGGTCGAAAGAGGGGATCCAACTGGCTATGGGATAGTGGAAAATAAGAGAAATAAAAGATGGGAAGTTCTCAAAATATTTTCATCAACATTTTTTGACTAAGGGAGAACACTTTTTTCCTGATCACATCCGGTCTCCACAATTTTTTGTATTACAATTATCATCTACTTCCTTTGGGAAGCAAAGGTAATGTTGTATAAAGTAGACTACAATCACTTGTTGTCTGGACAATATACGATACTTAGTAGATCGTAAAAAGACATCTCACAACACAACAAATTTTCAAGCTTCCAATACTCAACAATACGCTATACATAGTGTATCTACATAATGTAATTTTGTTCTCTTTTGATGAAATAAAATTACATTTTTTCCTTGGAAAAGAAAATCGAAATATAAATAAAATCTAAACATACTGGAGATGGAAAGGGAGAACTCCGTGATGGAATTTGAACAATATGGAATGGGCTAGAATTTGAAGAATTGGTCATTTGATATTATAAGCTTTTCTCCCTGCATTTGAGCAAAATTAGCAATAAATTTTTAAAAATAAGGTGACTTTAAGTGAAAAATGTATACTATGAAGTACTGAAAGTCACGTGGATGCATCCTAAAAGATAATTTAAGATTAATATACTATTTTTGTGCAAATAAAAATTTAGATAACTTTTAAAGCATAACGGTGCGCTTATTTTAAAAAAATGCATCGGTGCATCTATAACAATATAAAACATTGGGGCGTTTAATTACTAACCGCACCAGTTCTCAAGATTTCAAATAAATAAAAAAGAATTATATGATATCGGTGCTCCAAAAATATTTAGCGAATCAGTGCGTTATATTAATAAACACACCAATGTTTCGAAAAACTTATATAAAAAAACGCGACTTTGTTTTTTTACAATTGAAAAATGAGCAGGAATTTATTTCGAAAATATAATTTCATAAATTCCGTTGAATAGTAAGAATTTATTCACTACTTCATTATTTTTTCCAAAATTTACAGCGGAGATATTCGTAAGAGAGACATATCGGGGAGCACTGTGGAGTAGAAAAATACTTTAGAACAACAAAACTATTCAAAAGATCGGAATTTGAAGGGCATGGTGATTCACTCAAAACCCTTTTCATAAATTCCTTTAAATAGTATTAAGTTATTCACTATTTCATTATTTGTCCAACATTTACAGGGGAGATATTTGCAAGAGAGACATATCGGGGAGCACTGTGGAGCAGCATAATACTTTGGAATAATAGAATTATTCAGAAGATCAGAATTTGAAGGGTATGGTGATTCACTCAAAACCCTTTTGGAGCAACAAAATTATTCAGAAGATCTGAATTTGAAGGGTTCTTTTATTCACTCAAAACTATAGATTTTAACCTTGTCCAAGATTTACTGCAAATAGATTTCCAGTAAAAGAACAGAAAATATACAATAACAAATACAAACATTACACAGAGATTTTTCCCCTGGAAATCCAAATTGAGAAAACCAGCATATTCTAAATTCAATAATAGTGGTACATTGTTTACAATACAATATACATATAGGAGACAGTGGCATCCAAAACCCTAAACTGATGACCTGGATTAGTCAACAACCCTAATTCCTTAACTAGAAATAGAAAACCATTATAAAAAACCATGTGCCAAAAAACTGCCCAACAATGGACACGAAAATCGAGGCAACACAGAAAACAAGGCAAAAATGCGACATGTTTCTCAAGGAAAAAAAATTCTCAAGGGCGCTGCCCCTGCACCCCCCTCAAACCCCCCTATGTGCGACACTACTACTCGTGAAAACAATATAACACATAGCCAAAATTCTCCCACTTGTTGTTTTATTTGCATACAGGGGGTTATAAGGTTACATAGTCAACAATCCAGGGCAACAATGCCCATGGATCCTCTACACCAAGAGAACTTCTCAGTGCTCACAGATTTTGTTAATGAATCTACAACATTCTTCAAATTTTCGACTGTTGATCAATTGGGTTAGTTTCCATTGATGTCAACCCTTGAAGAAAGTTTGATAGTGAATTCTGGTAGCACAAAGGTTTGGGTAATGGAACCAAGTTTGTTTGATAGATAATGGTATGAGTTTTGATAAATTTATGGGTAAGAATATTCTATATGGATAGTACATGTCGTGCCATTTCCGGTGGTATGTGGAACGTCACATAACTCCTCACAGTTAGAGAGTTATGGCCATGTGAAGTTGGAGAACCCTCATGAGTCATCTAGAAGCCCCAAAAAATCAAAGTGTTTGCAAAAAAAATTATTTAAATAATAAAGTTAATGGAGAACTCCCTAAAATAAGGAAAGTGGGATGCTACATGAAAGTATAAATAAGAGGCAAGGATATCTCATTTAATCACACTTGAACATCATTGAATATCTATTTTTGTGAAAGGTTATTTGGGAAGATATTATCGATAGAGAAATATTGCAGCAGAAAAAGTGTGGCAGGAAAAGTGACACAGAAAAATCGCAGCAGAAGAAGTGCGGCAAAAAAATCACGGCAGAAAAAGTGTGGCAGAAAAAGTGCGGCAGAAAAATCGCAGCAGAAAAATCGTAGCAACAACATGGTTGGGGTCTATTTATGAAAGATATGGCACATCTTGTTTGAGGTATGTTTTGTGAGCTAGGGTTTAGCTCTTGAGATGGTATTGAATGTTCAGTATTGCTGCATATACAGATTTGTTGAGGGATGCAATTGGTATTTCATTGTTGGTATTTGGCATATGGGTATTGGTCTTTTGGTTGTGATGTGTTGCTAAAGTTTTTGGTTTATCTTGAGGCTACATAACAGTGAGGTTGTGGCACATAGTTTGATGTAAGGGTTTATGGTATTTGGTTATGTCTAGTGTGATGTATTGCTAGAGAAATTTTGATGGTTATATTGGTATATGTACTTGGTGTATGGTTGAGGTACATGGTTGAGACAAGTAGTTGATGAGTTGACACATATATGTGGTGTATACTTGATGATGCTGGTACATATTGATGAGTCATAGTTGATGTGTATTTAATGCATGATTGGTACATATTTGGTGCATGGTTGATGCACTCGTTGATGGTACAGGTTGGTGCATTGTTGATGCACTTGTTTATGGTACAGGTTGATTATAGGTTGTTTGGACAGGTTATTGTGACAGGGTATTTGTACAAGTTTGGTGCATGGTTGATGCATTTGTTTATGGTACAAGTTGAGGTACAAGTTGATGTATGGTACATGTTGGCACAGGTTATTGGTACATGTTGTTACAGGTTGATTGGTACGTTTACATCAGTATATCTCACAGTGATAGTGTGACAATGGTTCCATCATTCTACTTCTACGTCAAGATGGTTAGACGGGGCAAGGATAGGTGGTTGTAGACACCTTCCGGTTGTAGCCGGAGAACATAGGGGGTTGTAGCCTCCTTCTAATTGTAGCCAGAGAATTGGGGAGTTGGAGCTTCCCTCAGGTTGTAGCCTGAGAAACTAGGGGGTTGGAGTCTCCTTCCAGTTGCAGCTGAAAAATAAAGGAAGTTGGTGCTTCCAATGAATGTAATTTTTCAAGACATATAAGAAAAAGATGTGGTTTTCTCCCTCTTTGGGTTTCCACGTAAAAACACTGGTGTACTGTGTATGTGTATGATTGCTCATTTGTTCATTGTTTATTTACTCTGCAATTATTGGATGATAATGCTACACTAGTATAACACTTGCATTATATGGTTGAAAAGGTTTAAATTGCTCTATTATTGATTCACCTCCCCTCTCGGTAATCCAACAATTGGTATCAAATCAGGTACCTTCAGAAATCAGTTTAACCACTGAAAGGTAGATCATGAAGAGAAACAACATGTATAAAAATGGAATACCACAATTTGATGGACAAAAGTATGCATTTTGGAGCAGAAGGATGAAAACATATGTACATGCACAAGGATTTGAAATTTGGCAATCAGTTGTAGATGGATACAAAGAACCAACAGTTTCATCGACAAATGAAAGAGCAATGAAACTCGGGCAAAATAATTCCAAAGCCACAAATGCACTTCTGAATGGTCTTTTTGAATCAGTATACACCAAAGTTATACATTATAAATCCGCTAAAGAAATTTGGGACAAGCTCCAAAATATTTATGAAGGAGATTCAAAAGTCAAAGCAACAAAGCTTCAAACTTACAGAGGTCAGCTCAAACAACTAAATATGAAGGAAGATGAGAATATTGCAGCTTACTTCTTACGAGTCGATGAAACAGTAAATGAAATCATAGCATTGGGAGAAGAAATTAAAGAATCTGTAATTGTTCAAAAGGTACTAAGATCTCTTCCTATGAGATTTGATCCTAAGATATCAGACTAGAAGAAAGAGAAGATCTAGACTAAATAAGCATGGACGAACTACATGGAATATTCACAGCATATGAAATGAAAACTGAACAGAAAAATCCGGGTATAAAAGAAGCAGCTTTCAAAGCATCCAAAAGGTCAAAGAAAAATGGAGAGAAAAAAGAAAAAGAACATAGCAGCAACATTGACATCTCAGAAGATGATGAAGAAATGGCCAACTTTGTCAGAATATTGAATAAGGGAACCAATGACAGATATAAAGGTAAGTTTCCATTGATCTGTTTTAATTGTGATGGTATTGGTCATTTTGCTAACAAATGTCCTCATAAGAAAAATAAGAGGAATGATGAATATTACTCAAATAGCAAACAAACATACAAAGGCAAAAGAACCACAAAGAAAGCTTTCAAGAAAAGATTATGCACCAAAGAAGACATCTCCTCATTAGATGAAGATGAAGTCAGTGACAGTGAGACAGAAAGAGTTATATTCATGGAAGTAGAAGACTATGACAAAGAAGACACCGAAGAAGAATATAAAGAGGCCGAAGAAGAATATGAATAGGTAGAAGTTGCCTATCGAGAAGAATTGTTGTGTGTCATAGAAGTTATAAGAAGAGAGAAGAAGAAAAACAAGAAGCTACAAGCGGAACTAGACAAGAAAGAAGACACTCGTGAACTAGAACAAATAATCACAAATTTGAAGATTCAAATAGAAGATGATAAAAGAATTGAAGAATCACTCAAAGAACAACTAGAAGAAAGAGATAGGATCATTGGAAATTTGGAAGGAGAGATTGTCACATTAAGAAAGAATCTTCAAAAGAAAAATATACAGAACTACTCAATAGTTTTTTATGACATTATCAGTAGTAAAAAACCTCATCATGACAAGTCCAAACTTGGATACAATCAGACAGAAAAGGGATCAAGTTACAAAACAATAGAAAAATAAAAATATTGAAAAATCTATGCAAAAACAATCAAAGGGGATAGGAAGATCTACAAGGAATATTACAGGAGCACTCCTCCATAGAGAAGATTCAGATTTCATAATCAACAACCGACAGATAGGCCTCATGAAGAAGAAGGATTCATAAGAGCAACTCCTTTCAAAATATCTTCAACTACCAGGACTATATGTTTTGGTTTATGTTATGCATGTAATAATTTTGGACATAAAGCTATGAATTGGAGAGCTAACAACAGGAACACAAAAGGGTTATCCAAGAAGGCCTAGTGAAACACAGAGAAAAAGTTACAATAGGTTTGAATCATTGAGCACTGAAGTGGAGTGCTACAAGTGTAAAAACTTTGGACAGATGGCCAAATATTGCAGAATGATAGTTCCTCCTACAGAACCACAACACAACAACAACAGTCACAAACAAGAACCTTAGAAGAGAACATGGATAAGAAAGCAGAATCAGTATAGTAATGAAGAATGCACACTCGCTCTACAAGCTAAGTAGAAGAAACATGGTTGGTATGTTGACAGTGGTTGTTCAAAACACATCACAAGTGATAAAGACATGTTTCTTACATTAAGAAAGGAAAGAGATAGATCAGTCTCCTTCAGAAATGATGATTCGGCTAAAATCATTGGAAAAGGTACAGTCAGAATTGGAAACAAGAATACCAAGGCAAAAAAATGTTCTACTAGTAGAAGATATGAAACATAATCTTTTAAGTGTGAGTCAAATGTTTGACCAAGGTCATAAAGTTACTTTTGATTCAAAAAAGTGCGAGATAAGAAAAGAAGGTTCAGAAAAATTGATTGCAACAGCTACAAGAACTTCAAGCAACATATATGTACTAAGTCAAATTGGAAATGAAAAGTGTTGTCTAGGAAAGGAAGATGAAAGTTGGCTATGACATAGAAGAATGGGTCACATACACTTTAATAACCTTGTCAAAGTCAGCAAAAAGGAAGCAGTTAGAGAAATGCCCCAGATTACAAAACCAACCAACACTTTATGCAAGCATTATCAACAAAGAAAGCAAACAAAGACCATGTTTAAATCAAAAGAATATTCAATGACAAGACCACTGGAAATTGTGCATATTGATCTAGTTGGACCAACTACAAAAAAGGGTTTAAAAGGTGAGAAATACTTTATGTTATTAATTGATGATTATACAAGAATGATTGCATTTTGATTTCTCGAGAATAAATCAGAAGCTTTTGAAAAGTTCAAGGTCTACAAGGAAATGGTTGAAAATGAAATGGATTCAAAAATCAAATGTCTAAGATAAGATAATGGAGGAGAGTTCACTTCAAAGGAATTTATGGACTACTGCAGCGGGCATGGAATAAAAAGGAAATTCTTCATTGCTAGGACACCTCAACATAATGGAGTTGTTGAAAGAAAGAACGTGACAGTACAGGAAATGGCTTGACCAATATTAATGGATTCCAAATTGATAGATATATTTTGGACACATGCAGTGCATACAGTGGTTCACATTCAAAACAGAGTAATGCTCAGAAACACCACTGACAAAACTCCCTACGAGCTATGGAAAGGAATACCAACAAATGTGAAGCACTTAAGAGTATTTAGAAGCAAATGCTACATCAAAAGATAAGATGGTAGAATGGGAAAGTTTGACTCTTGTGTGGACAAAGGAGTACTTGTTGGTTACTCAAGTACAAGGAAAGCATACAAGTGTTACAATTTGAGGTTGAACAAAGTGGTGGAAATCATCAATGTAACAATTGATGAAACACGTGGACGAGAATTAAAGGAAGAAGAAAATGAATCAATGGAACAACGTTACAAAGAAGAAGCAGAAGATGAAGAAGAAGTAGAAGGGGAAGATGAATATGATCAGACAGAAGTATAAGTGCAAGTTCATCAAGTGCATCCAAATACTCCTAGCAAACGAGTACAGAAGAATCATCCCTCAGATCGGATTATCGGAAATAAAGATGCAGAAGTTGAGACTAGAAGAAGAATCCATTCACCAGAACAAACACACTTAGCACTCTCATCTATGATTAAACCAAATAGTTTTGAGGAGGACAGCAAGGATGAATTTTGGAATAAGGCCATGGATGAAGAATTGAATAAAATAGAGAAGAATGACACTTGGGAATTGATTCCAAGACCAAAGAATAAGAATGTGATTGGCACAAAGTGGGTATTCAGAAATAAAATAAATGAAGATGGACAGGTTACAAGGAACAAAGCTAGATTGGTATGTAAAGGATACACACAAGTTGAAGGAATCGACTTTGAAGAGAAATTTGCTCCAGTTGTAAGAATGGAAGCAATCTTATTGCTCCTAGATTATGCATGCTCCAAGAATATTAAAGTGTATCATATGGACATGAAATCATATTTATTGAATGGGGAACTTGAAGAAGAAGTCTACATTGGACAACCATAAGGATTTCAGTTGTCAGAGAATGCAGATTATGTGTGTAAATTGAAGAAGGCCTCGTATGGTCTAAAATAGGCTCTTAGAGCATGGTACTCTAGACTGGATAAATATCTACAACATGTAGGTTTCAGAAAAGGAACTGCAGACAACAACCTCATCATCAAGGTAACTCAAGATAGTATTTTATTAATTGAAGTTTATGTTGATGATATTATTTTTGGAAGTATTGATGATAGGTTAAGCCAGAAATTTGCAAAGGATATGAAAAATGAATTTGAAATGTCATTACTTGGAGAACTATCAATCTTTATGGGTCTTCAGATATGTCAAAGCAACCAAGGAATTTTTTATTTCTCAAACTAAGTATATCAGAGAAATGTTAAATAGGTTCGGAATGAAATATTGCAAACCAGTTACCACTCCTATGCAAACCAGATGCAAGTTGAGCAAAGATGATGATTCAAATTCTACAGAACAGAGGCAATACAAGTCAATGATTGGTAGCTTACTATATGTGACAACATCCAGACCAGATGTAATGAAGGCAGTTGGACATGTGGCAGGATTTCATGCAGCACCAAAGGAATCACGTGTGTTAGCAGTGAAGAGGATTTTCAAATATCTCAAAGGAACAAAATATTTTGGATTATGGTATCCAAAAGGAAAGGATCTATCACTTATTGCCTACGCAAATGTAGATTGGGCAGGTTGCATTGATGATCGATGAAGCACCAGTGGAGCAACGTTCTATTTGGGTGAGTGTTTAGTATCATGGTTAAGCAAGAAACAATCATCAGTATCCTTATCTACAGCCAAGGAAGAGTATATTGAAGCAACATCATGTTGTACACAGGTTCTATGGATGAAACAAACTCTGACATATATACAGGTTGAGTATGATGAGCCCATCCCAATCTACTGTTATAATACAAGCGCCATTAGTATCTCAAAGAGCTCGGTGATGCACTCCAAGATGAAGCACATTCCAATCAAGTATCACTTTCTATGGGAACAGGTCGCAGAGAAGAACATCAGAGTTGAATATGTGGGCACAACATAACAAGTGGTAGATATCTTTACAAAACCGCTTCCAAGAAAATCCTTTTAGTATCTTCGCCAAAGACTCGGAGTAATTTATACTCCAAAATGAATGATTTTGAATGCTTATATTATATGTCTTATATTTACACGAGGTGTTGGCACAGGGGCAAACCCAGGGTTCAACACTTCAACAACGCACCAACAAAACCCTAACTACCGACCCTTTCGGCAACACCTGTGAAGCAAACGAAGTCTCACCCAAGGTAGAGGCAGGGGGGGTTGCAGGACTCAAGTGTCTGCAACCTAGCTGGGACAAAGATCTGTGATCACAATACTTAACAGAGCACTTAGCAGTTAACATTCATTAGTCTTTAACCCTTATTCACATCGCAGGTTAAACCCTTGTTACAGAACAACACAGTATTACTCAAGATCTAAGCATATCTAACCATTAGAACACAACATCAAAGTAGATCTAGCATTCATTCATACATAAATCACTTGAGCATCAATGGATCTAAGCAATTAAATACATAAACAACATAAAAAACATTGCACAAAGCACAATAAAACAAGATATATGTGGTTCACCCCAGTGTGGGGCTACGTCCACCAACTCTTCTTCTTCTTTATTAGTCTCCTTCAATCTTCTTACATGCACAGATCCACAAAGCCAACTCCTCATAGGACAGGAGATCTGTGCGCACCTCGCTAGATATTCCTTCCCCAAGTTAGGTCTAAGAACAGAGCCTTTACATAGTTTGTGCACAAAGCACTTACAAAACACCTGCACTTAGCTCTGCAAGCCTTAACACATCTTCTTGCACATAGCTAACATTAGCACTAATCAATAAGCCTACTAGGTCTCTTTCTTACATCATCTAGCTACTTATTTATACATTACAAAAGGGGCCTAAACATGGGCAAACCCATGGGTCGACATCCCATACCCGTTACATAAACCCTAAAACCCAAAAATCCTGAAAAAAGGGCGATATCCCGTGATCTCTTCTTCGCCTGGGTGCTCTGCCTTCGACCAGCCTATCGAAGTCTCAAAAATGGTCAAACACGACCAACATTTCCACAAAACTTGGTCGAGGGCCAACATGCCCCCAACACTGACCTGTGACTTGTCCTGAGTCACTCTGATCTAGGCAATAGTACTTTGAATGCCTCGAGTTGTTGCTTCGCTAGAGTCTCCTGCTCGACGAACTCCTGAATGACTTGCTCAGTGACAGGGCCTTCCAGGCGTTGTTCCACTGTTGCGACCACATGTTCTAACTGTGATCCTTTTCCCTCGATTTCTTCAAAGAGGCTGCAGGCTTCATCCTAGATCGGCTGGAGTCATTTTGTCACCTCCATCACTCTGCTCTGGATAGAAATGACCTGCTGAACTGCGCACTGCTCATGCGATCTCTTTATCTTCTCAATGGTCGTAAGTTGCTTCCATTGTGCTTGCACTATTGATGCCTGTTGCTTCTCCTCCTGGATTTGTGCCTCCAATATACTTAGCTTCGGGTCTTCTACAAGGTGCTCATAGGTTTGCGCACTTCGGTTTCTTAATTGTTTGCATTATGAAGCCAATGCCCTGATTCTTTCTACTTTGCTACTGGTAGTTTCTTCTCTTTGATCTCGCACTTCTTGCGGAGTGCTCAACACTTCTTACAGTTCCAGCTCTTCTACTCTTGCTTGAAGTTATTGAATGGATTTTGTGAGCTTCCTCACTTAGATCTCAGTTGTCTCTTCTTCCATTTGAAACAATCCTGGCAAAAAGAGAAGTGCTATGGTTACTTCTTCTCTAACCCCAATCTGCTCTTTGAGCAGCTTTTCTTTTTCTTTCTCAATCTACTCTCTGTCCTCTTCAAACTTCACCTGGAGGTCATCTTTCTCTTGCTACGCAACCCGATGTTTCTCTAGCACTTCCTTCTTTGCTTGCTTCAAGGCCTTTATGGCCTGCTCTTTTTCTTCTTGTACATGACGAAGGAAAGCTTCTATATCATCTACTATCCTTCGTAGTTGGGTGGGCTCATCCCCCAATTCTATCGCTTTTGATGATGACGACGCAGTAGACACTACGCGGCTCGAATAGAGAGCTTGTTGCACCCCCTTCAGCTCCACCTCGATTATGTCATACATTGTCTTCTACTTTGCTTCATTTCTCTACAAAATATGCTTCGAAGCATCTGCTACAGCTGTGATGATGAGGTCAATATCATCCACTATGAGCATGTTTTGTGACTGAGGCTTATTAGCTCGTGACTTCTTCCATGCTGAGGGTTTCTTTGGAGAAACCTTCATTTTCATCGACATCTCGACCTCTGTAAGGGGATCCTTCGATGGTGTCACTTCACCCCTTTTCAGCTCGTCTTCCCCTTCCTCCTCTTGGTTTACTTTGTCACCTCCTCCTCCTCCAGGTGATTCAGACGCAGTTTCCTCCAATGTGTTGTTTATCTTCTGAACTTATTCCTTCTTTTTCTTTTTCTTAGTGTTGCTCAGTCCATCCCACTTAGCCCCTATGACCACAGGACTTTTGATGAGGTCAGGGTCGGATATTTTTGCATCTCCAACTAGTACAAGGAATTATGTAGGTCATTCCTTGGTTATCTCCTCCATATCTTCCTCAGTCAAATTGTAGTAAGACTGCAACTCCTCCTTGTTTTTGTCCCTGCGCGTGGTGATATATATGAAGTGTCATTCTGCGTAGAACTTCATGAGTGGCCTGAACCTAAGGAGTGTATTCAGCATCATTCGGGGAAAGGATTCAATGGCCCGTGTGAGCTGTAAGTAGTAAGTGTGGAAGACAGCTTTCGACTGCCACTGCTTCACCATATCGTTTGTATACCACAAGGTGGTGAACCTCACAGCGATTGGTTCTGATGGCTCGAATTCAAGGAATGTCACTCCCTCTGGCATCTCCCAAGTGAAAAATGCTATAAGAATGAGTAACCAGCTAAAGTGGAATTCATAACCTTGGTCCTGTGCTTCGCGGCAGTCCTTCTCCAACTCGTTGACGAGGTAGCTCGCCCAGTTCATTTTCATCCCTCGAATGCACTTTCCTGTGAGGCTGACTACGAACCCTGTGACCTGCGTTGGTTTGTTCTTCCTGACGAGCTTACCAGCGATCAACTAGTAAGATAGGCGCACTGCACCACCTTGGATGGAGGTTACCTTATAGCCCCGTTTCCCCTTCTCCACATCGTCGTAGTTTTCGTTTATACGTTGCACCAGGGAGCAATCTGCAGCCTTCCCTGGATAAAACTGGTGAGAGTCTGGTCCCTGCATGCTTAATCTAGTGATCATGTGGATCAGGGCTAGATCCAAAGTCACACGTCTGTCCAACTAGAGATAGCCTCCATGGTAGCACAACAAGAGGATTTTAATGCACACGTTAACCTCCTTATGTCTGTCGAAGTGGGGTATCTTCATAACGTTGAGGATGGTAGACCTCACAATCTCCTTGATCCATGGATGGGGGAATATCTTTGGCTTCTTCCCCGTCATCTTTTTCAAGTACCTATGGGGTGCGAGCATCGCATAATTCTTTATGTCTCCCACGTTAAAGTCGTTGATATTAAGATCAGGGATCAATCCTAGCTGCAGTCCAATTGTGTGTATCCCCTTTGGGAGGTACGCAGTGTTGAGTGCTTATTTTAAATCTCTCGGGACACTGTCATGACTAACTGCGCTAGCCAGAGGAGGGATGTAGTCGGGCAAGACCGACATGATGAGCTTCGCATTTGCCAGGTCGTTGCGGTGCTTGCTTCTCTTCTCTGTCACAGTTCGATATGGCCCAGATCGACGTCCAATCGAGGCAAATGCTTACAATCCTCGTGTCGATGAGGCTTGTACTCCTACAGACATACCTTTCTCAGCCATAAGGTCTATTAGGATATCCTCCACAAACTTCTCTGTTGCGCTAAGGTCGTTCGACATGCACGCTCGTGATCAAATATCTTTGGTAGACGAATGGATACTCAGGTTAAGAAATGGGTGGCGAGGTCTCAAAAGAACAGCACGATAACAATTAGTTCTTTGTTCACTCGGATAATCACAGTTTGCAAAAAGTGGTCCCGGTGAGGCATTCGACATATTAAATAGGCAACGGCGTAACATATTCCTCCAACGGCTCAAAATTCCTTAATCAATATGATTCCATCCATTATGGCATGATCTCAATGGTCTCATGGCGAATTTGTCCGCAATAACTGTGTTTCTAACCATTTTGGAGCATCATTCTAACAGTTGGGATGCCTCCAACGGTCATATAGCTTCTCCAAGTCGAAGTTCTCTTCTGTGTTGTTCTGCTATTCCGACGATGTTCAATTTTTGCAAGCCTACTTCCTACGAGGTCTTCACTGGAACCTCCTGCAGTCTTTCTAACTTTTCTTTCTTCTTACTGAGCTTTCTATCCTTCTTCCCTATGATCTGAGTTTCTGGATTCCTCTTTCCATTCGTACTCTTATATTCTCTTAGCATAGTAACTTTGCACTATTGATGTTCTCTCAAAAATTTTGCATGCAATATCTCTTCTCTTACTACTTCTAGGGTAGGTTCTATTTTCTCCTTCATGGATAGGTTCTTTATGCCTTCTTATGTTCTTTCAACTTCGACAGCTAAGTCACTGGCCCTCAGTTTCTTCGACTTATCCTCTTGCTCTTCTATTAGTCGCGTTATTTTCTCAGCTATGAAGTCCCTTAATTCTTGTTTTTTTTGTTCTGTGGCTTCCTCTTCTTCTTTCCTTCGGATCTGATCTTTCTCAATCCAGGTATTTCCTAACAAAAGTGCAAAAGGAGTGTTGTTCTCAACAAAATTAATGACCTCAAAGTCTTCTTCAGTCGATGTCCCATGGGAAATCATAGGTACATGAGTAATTCTTCCACATAGGGTTATCATCTTTCCTTTAAACAAGCCTATCCCTCCTAATGAAGGAATCATAGTAGGCTTTCCCAAATTTTCCCAAGTACTTTCTGGCATAATGTTCACCTGTGCTTCTTCATCCAAGACACAGTCTATGTCAAAGTTTCCTATTCTTGTTTTTATGCATTGCTTTTCTTTTAAGATCTTTGGTAAAATGATGTCTCTATGATCATTCAGTGTTTCTTTCAGTTGTAATAACATAGTCTTTGATTGTGTATGATTCTCTAACATATCCTTAGTTTCTTGAACTTCTTCATGGTTTGCTTGTCTCAAGTTCATCTTCTCAACTTTAGCTATCATTCCAGGGCAATCTGTTGACCCTTGGTTATGGAAGAAAGTGAATATTACGGAAGAAAAGGCGAAACATGAACTGCGTGAAAGGAAGGTTGATTGAGATCAGGTCGAAGTGGTTAAAGAAGCAAAAAAGATGGAGTGAAGTCCGAGAGAGAAATTCGTTGGATGAGGAGATCGAGGAAGACATATCAGCAAGGAAGGTGGATCGTGGACAACTCAACAAGCGGAAAAATCCATCAGTAGATGCTTTGGAGAACCTCGTGGGAAGGAAGGAAAGATAAGCTAGTGAAGCCCTGAAAACATGGGTCAAGTTGACCTAGGGTTTTAGACACCTAGGGTTTTGGTATCTAGGTTTTTGACACCTAGGTTTAGGCCTACGGATGTTGGTGAGCTATTGTAATGTATAAATATAGGTCAAGAGGACCTGGGATGAGTTAGTTCAGACTTGGTTGTTGTTAATGTAGAGAGAGAAGTATTGTGTTGTTAGGGCATTCAATATTGTAAGATCTTTAGCTGGGTGCGAAAATCAACCCTATAGTTGGGTGCGTAGGGAAGGGAGATAGAGAGAAAGAAAGATATCTACAAACTAAGAGCGCAGATAGAACTGTAAGCTTTCACCTATTATATTATACAACACAGTTTTGTGGATGTAGCCCTAGGGAGAGGTTGAACCACATATATCTTGTGTTGTGAGTGATTGATGTTGTGTTCTTTAATTTTGTTACTCTGATGATGCATTAGTATGTTAGATTTGATATATAATTGTGGGAAGTAGGCTTATGCTTGGAAATAATAATATGATCTTTGTATGTGGTTGCCCTGATTCCCCTTGCATTTCCTTTGGTTGTAGACACATGTGTCCTGCAATCCCCTATAGCTACTTCAGGAGAGACTTCATTTGCTTCACAAGTGTTGTTGAAAGGGACAGTATTTAGGGCTTGTTGGTGCATTGTTAGAGCTCAACCCTAGGTCTGCCCCTGTGCCAACAAATGGTTACGTTGTCGAGACCAGGATCTTCTTGAGGGAATGTCAAGGTGGTTTCCATCTAAGACAGAGACTCAGAAGTGGATAGAAGAACAAGAGAAGGACTTCAAAAAATCTCAGAATAAGAACCCTAATATTAGCACAGAAGACTGGTTGGGAAGGTATATCTTTATTTATATACACGAGATTTTCTTTGGAGGGATTCATAAGGAGCTATACGAGTGGCTGGCCAGATTAGTAGATACCCAGTTTGAGATCAAATCTAGACTGCTTGTGGTTTGGACATCGGCGTTGATCAAGAAGGTCAAGAGAGTTGCTAACGTCGTGTCGAGAGCAGTAGATCAATGGTTTGATAGTACCATTGGAGGGTATATCACCGAGTTTTCTATTGACAAAGTATAATCATATAGCCAAGCAGAGATATATTTCTTTAAGGGGCCGAGAGGAAAATTTTTACATTTTTTGAAGTTGAAGATCAAGAGGCTATTTCATGAGAAGAACATCCTAAAGATACAGTAGTCGGTCAGATTGAAAAATTTAATGTTCAGGAATTCAGACAGCAAAAACGACACAGAGGTCAGACACATGCACAGTGGGAGAACCTTCAGAGAAGTTCCTTTGGTGAACTTGTTCAAGCAGAGTCACGAACCAACAACATAGGAAGAAGGGTTCTACAGTGGAGAAGAAGAAGAGTTGTTGAATGAGGAACATTCAGAGTCTGCTAGGGAAAAAGAAGAGAAGATTGAAGAACCTCACCGAGAAGAGTCATAAACTTCAGGGACCGTGCAAACTGTTGAAGTAAGTGTTATTACACCCCCTGTTGTTTTAACAACATTAAGTAACCAGAGTAACCAAAGTTATCAGAGCACTCAGATCACTGGTACAAGTGGTTCAGTACACACTCAGCCAGGAAACCTAGGAAGATCTATGGAAGATGAGATGAGGTTACCCACCTTTAGAGGAGATGGATATTAAGATCCTGACCATCACTATGAAGTTGTTAAATGAGCTTATTTTAGTACTACCCTGAGAGACTGTGCACTGAGTTGGTACATGAAGTTCATCCAAGGAGTAGTCCATCTGAAACTATTGAATGAGATTAAGACTACGTTGATTGTTGAATTCAAGAAACCCAAGTCAGAGTCGCAGTGCATCACAGAGTTGAAAGAAATTAAGAAGAAAGTAGTTGAACCTATTTGGGAGTTTGATCAGAGGTTTAAGACCCATATAGGTCATTTGAGTTTTCAGATCCCAGATGAACAAAATAAAGAATGGTTCATTGTTTCCCTCCTACCACACATCAGAGTCCCTCTGATGTTGTAGAATATTGCTTCATAGGCTGAGGCGTTGGAGATCGCCTTGAAACTAGAATCGACCCCTATGGAAGAATCCAACTCAGGTATGAGTCAAATATTGAGTCAGCTAACTAGCTTATCACTGCAGGTTAAAGATATGAAAAAAGATAAGGGAAAAGATAAGAGAGAAGACATATGGTGCATTAGATGAAAATCAGAAGGCCATGACAAGGAGCAGTGTCCCCTATTTCATGAATATTTGGCTTCTGGAGCTCCGAGCCCTTTGAAGCAAGTTACTCTACCTTGGTGCAAGGTATGTAGAAATGGACATCACCCTGGAGAATTCTATTACATGCAAAAGTATGTTCAGACACCTATGAACCTCTACTACACATTCTGTAAATCTGTGGGTCATGATGAGAAGGACTGTAGATCTTACGACCTCTTGCGTGAAAGATCAACAGATATCTACAAAATTCAAGGCGAAGTACAACAAGATGGGAACACTATGCAGTATAATTCCCCTAGAAGAGGAAACTTCAAACCTCATGGTAGATTCAGAGGAAGAGGATGAGGAGGAGGTATGGGTCAAGGTCGAGGCCATATCATTTGTTATAACTGTGCACAGCCAGGTCATTTGGCAAGGGACTTTCAAAACCCTTGTACCACTTGCAGTTACTGCAACTCATTTGAACATGTCATAGAATATTGCCCTGCGTTGTTATCCAAACTTTAGGAATGACGAGGAGGAAACCAATAAGTACAACTAATCACAGTAGAACATTGCAAAGCATATCCCAGAGTCGTTGTTATCACTAGAAGAGGTGTTGCTACAGGAGAAGACAAGGTGACTCCAGGGAAGACTACAAAACAATCAGGAGTCGGAAAAGTTGTGAAGAAGACATAGGAGTTTGATCCAAAGAGAGAGAAGTGGAAATTTTAAGAGGCAAGAAAAGAGTTTGGAAGAGATCAGGCTTCTTCATCAAAGGCATAAACAGAAGTGAGAGAATCTAGAATTCCCTTGGCCTTTGATTAGTCTGGTTTGCCTGGAGAAGGAAACGAGGTAAGCAGACTCATGGAATTATTATGCACTTGAATTAATTTGATAAAGGATGAGAGTGTTGTACAAGATCTACAAAATTTGATCAGACGGTATGATATAGAAAGGATAGATCCTCTACTGAATAAAGCATTACATCAACTATCCAAAAAGAGAAGGACAAATAAGGAACTACACCTTAATGCTCAAATTCTAGATTATGATATAGATTATGTGGTCCTCGACTTAGGGTCAGAGGTCAATGTCATGACAAAGCATACCTGGGCACTAATGGGAAAACCTAAGTTGATCTATTCCCCCATCAGGCTTAGGATTTCCAATCAGCAGGTTGTGAGCCCCTTCGAAAGATTGGAACATGTCCCTGTGGACATCGTTGGGGTCATAACATTTGTCGACTTCGAGGTGATTGAGATAGTCGATGATAGTTGTCCTTATCTCACGTTGTTAGGAATTGATTGGGCTTTCAACAATTCTACTATTGTTGACTTGAAGAAATTAAGAATGATGTTTGAAGGTGATGGCCTTAGCGTCATCGCACCTTTGGATCCTGATGAAGGTCCCAGATACATAGAGCCCATCAGAGAATAAGACTGGGCATATGAGTTGGAGAATATATACAAACTGACAGCAAGACAGCAGGATTACATTAATCCTACAACAGATGGGAATTAAAGCTGGCGAAGTGACAACGCATGTTCATCGGACTCAGAAGAAGCACTGGAGAACTGGTAGAATAAAATGTATGAAGTATATACATGGAGATGTGCTAGACTGACCAGAGAATTTTGATGGATCAACACAACAATAAGTAATTTACCCACATTTGATGGTTTGAATCACTTAGAAACTTTCTTACTAGAATTTGAGGAAACCGTACCAGTACAATAGAGACTATTGGCACAAGATGAGGCTTTGAAAGATACTCTAGCAAGATGGTGGGGAACACATAAAAGGAACATCGTGAACTGGATACAATGTCACACTGTGATGACAACGCGATTTTCATAACAAGTCGAAGGATGTGAAGTTAGGTACACAGGTCAAAGTTGTCTGAAATACCATGTGTGAGGTTGTGAAGAGTCCTGGAGCTACATTCCTCAAGAGCAGTGGGTGCATAAATTCATCAATACTCTAGACACAACGCCTATCAACTGGTAACTTCAAGTGGAATTGCACCTCACCACTGTAGATTGGCAAGGTATGACTCAAAATTTTGTAGCTACATTTTTATTTGAAAGTCAACACCCTCTGGTAGATCAAGCTTTACAAGTTGTACGACAGACAGTATTTGAGGAAGCACCTAGCTTCCCTGAGGAGCAAGAAGAGGATGAATGGACTGCACCTCTTCAGAAATTGCAAGGATGTTACAATATCAATGCCGATGAAGACGATGATCCTAGGAATGTGAACATCGCAGAAATGAAAGGACAGAGAGACATAGAAGGACCAGGAGTTAAACTACCTTTTATTAGACAGCCAATCAAACTCAATAAAGTTAATATTGGAATAGAACAAGCACCTAAGCTTGCTAATGTTGGATATTACTGGGATGATGCCACTATTGATAAGATCACAGAGTTATTGCACGAATATCGGGACTTGTTTCCAACCAATTTCACTGATATGAAGGGAATTAAAGGGCCCATGGGAGAGATGAATATCCCCTTGAAACCATATGCAAGTCTAGTTAAACAAAGACCCTACAGATTGAACCCTAAATATAAGGAGAAAGTGAAGATTGAATTAGACAGAATGCTGGAAG
>ML826452.1:31693-57085 GCA_009831015.1 Picea engelmannii | reverse complement strand
CTTTACCCATAATTAGTAAACTCATAATTTCTTTGTTACAACTACTTTACCCATAATTAACTTCTTGTTGCAACCACTTTGAGTAGAAAACTTCTTGAAGACTTTCTAGAGGCTTCTAGAATAATTGACTTCTTGTTGACCTTTTAGGAGTTTCTAGATTATTCTTGAGGGTCCTCCAATCTTTACAAAGTCATATCTCCTAAACTATAAGGATCCACGTGACGTACCACCTATCACTGGAAACAACATGACACGTACTAACCATCTATGATAGTCTTACTTGCAAATACACTAGCCTTCATATATTTATTCCTCGATCAACTATGGATTCAATGACCATACCTACAGGGCTACCGAACTTGCTTCAAGGGTTGACATCAATGGTGATCAACCGAATCTTTCAACAATCTTCCCCTTTGGCATTGATGACAACATTTTGATACAGCGTTGATGGCATGGAAACACTTATGCTCATGCTCCCCCTGTAATCTTGCCTCTATTCTTTCTCTCCATTTTCATGCCTCTAATTATTCTCTCTCTCCCCCTTTGACATCGATGGAAAAAGATAATTTCCCTTTGGGGTTGCTCCCCATGTATGAACTATCATTTGGGTTGTTCCCCATGTCTGGAAGCTTCGAATCTTTATGTTGTTATTTTCCTATAAATGGTGCTTCCTTGTGTAATAAAGTTACTGACTTAACGAGAACTGTGATCTCAAAACGAAAACTCTGGCCCAAAAAACCCATAATTTTACATTAAAAAAAACATGAAAATCAACCCCCAAATCAAAAAGTGGTGCTACCAGTAGCACCATTTTTTCAAACAGGGTCAAAATTACAACATTTTTCAAACATAACCTTCAAAACTCATACAGTGGCTCAAGAAAACCTTTAAATCGACACCTAAATAAAAAAAATGATTTTACATAAAACAAAATGTTTTTTCAAAACATTAAAATTATGGTTGATTTAAAATAAAAACATATTTAAAAAATATTAAAAACTAAAACTTTAAAAACCAAAAAAGAAAATACATATATTTTAAAAAACAATTTATAATTTTAGACACTATTTATAATTAAAATTAAACCAGATTTAACAAAAATTCAAAACAAACATTAAAAAATAAATTAGAAACAATTTAAAAATAAAAAACAAAACAAAAAATATTCAAATTAAAGTAAAATTAAAAAATAAAAATAAAAATTGAAACAACTATAAAGTAAACTTATAAAAAAACATCATATAAAAAGCATCACCTCAGCTCCCTTGCAACTCTGACCTAGGTCATGTAAGGCACCCAAGCAGTCTAGGCTAGGCGGGTAAGATGGTTGGGGTGATGTCAGGCATCACCCCAACCCCCAAGGACCTGACCCAGGTCACATAGACACCTTTAGTTTATATATATGCAATTATATATATAGTTGCACATGTATGCATATTATATGTAACTATATAATATTAAGATTTTAAACTTTTATGAATTGTTTTCATTTAAATTTATTTTTTTTTTATTTTTTTATTTTTTTTTTAAATTTGAAGTTTAAGGTTTTTAAAACTTTTTTTTGGTTAATTTAAAAAAAAAATTATTAAAGTTTTTATTTTAGGTTTTTTTATATATGTTTTTATTTTGTTTTTTGTTTTTTCCCTTTTTAAAGTTTTTTTTTGCCATAAATTTTTTTTTGGGGCCAATTTATTATTTTTTTTACAATTTTTTTTTCTAATTATTGTTTTCGAGGGAAATTTGGACTTGTTTTCATTTGTAGTTTTTTTTGTTTTTCACCTTTTTTTAATTTGAGTTTTGAATATAATTTTTTAAATGTGTTTTTGTTTTCATAAAAAAAAAATTGTGAAGATTTTCTCCTTTTTTCTTTATTTATTTTTTAATGTATTTTTTTTTTAAAGTTAGTAAATAAATTTTCATATGACCATTTAGGATCCAATATTGGTTTTTTTATTTGCATAGAGATTTGTTGTCAAGGTCACAGTTTCAATTAGGTCATAATTAGCTGCAATTTTAACGTTTAGAAAAAACATTTTTCTTTAGGTAGCGTCATGTTTTTATTTTGGTGTTGATTTTAACATTTTTCTAACCAATTGTTTTATGTTTTAAGGTCATGCTTGAAAAACATTGTAATTTTGACCTGGTTAGAAAAAATGGTGCTACTGGTAACACGACGTTTTGATTTGGGGGTTGATTTTAAAGTTTTTCTGAGCAACCATTTGATCCTTTAAGCCCATGCTTGAAAAAAGTTGTAATTTTGACCTAGTTACAAAAATGGTGCTACTGGTAGCACCACTTTTTGATTTGGAGGTTGATTTTCATGTTTTCTATGCAAAAATATGGGTTTTAACGGATAGAGTTCTCATTTTGAGGTCATAGTTCTCATTAAGTTGGTAACTTTGTTTATAACCAAAATATTAAAATCAACCCCTAAATCAGAAAGAGGTGCTACAGGTAGCAACCCCCATCTTTTTTCAAGATAAAAATTACAAAATTATTTAAACCATAACCTAAAAGCCCTGTGTTGTTATAAATAAAATCATTAAAAAGGGGAAAACCAAAAAATGAGAAAAATAAATAAAAATGGAGAGGAAAAAATGGAAAACTGGGAAAAAATGCAAAGCAAAGGGAAAAAACATGTTTTTTAAATTAAAATAATAATCATTTTTTAATAAAATAAATTTTAACACCCAAATGTGGTGTCAATAGGTGGAGCCACATATTCACACATGTGGTGCCAGGTCACCACTCTTTCATTCACTTAAGATCCATCATTGCAGGAGCTAGGAAATTTTATTTGGACACAATGTGTGGAAGATGAAGTTTATAGTGAGGGGTAACATGATCTCCCTCAACCCACCCAATTACTAAGATGATGATGTTAATTGTCTTAGAAAGTTAGTGGTACTGTAAGGAGAAGACTCTTGGTTTTATGATCCAACGATGTGCCTTAATGGAGGGAGTACATGGTAGAATTTGGGTTATAATTTTATGATAAGGAGAAGGTGGGGAGATCTCAGAATGATGGTGATTTCATGGGGCGATATGATATATCCTTACTCGATTTGGTCTGAGGTTTCGGTTGGCTTGAGGTTTCTCTGGAGAACAACATGGTTCTGTCATGGTAGATGACCCTATTTTGCAAGATGAAACTTAGCCCTTAAGTGTTGTATTAAGAGAATCCATAAGCGATCATTTACACACAGTGAAGCATACACATAAGAAGAACAATATCCATCAAGGCTCACATTTCATTAATTTACAATAATTATGCATCACTCTCACACCAAAATACAGTATATGAGGGCTCGTAATATAACATTGAGGTGCTCATAACAATATCCCCAATATAGATAATTGGTACAACCATCTCCATAACTATCTCCTCAATATCTCCATAAATATCTCAATAAGGATACCCATCCCTAACTTCACTCATTGTTCTCATATTTGGTCATATTTACACTTCTAGAATAAGTCTACCTTCGATAATATAATTTCATTATATCATAAGTATGAATTATTCCTTCATACTCCCCCTTAATAAATACTTATGATTCAATCTGGATGTCTTGAATTGTCTTCATCATATTTTTTCTTCTTCATCTTCATATGTTTCTTGAGTTGTCGGTATCTTCATGTATCAACATGAGCTGCATATTTCTTTAAAAATTATGGATCTTGAGTCAATCATATGAACTATGTCATCGTCATATCAAGAATTTATTTAGCTTACACTTGATCTTCTCATGGGTTTTCTATGGGTTACCCTTCAACCATTACATCATACCTAGCGTTTTTCTCTAGTCACCCTTCACCATTACAAACTCAAAATGTTTTTTTCTTACCACAAACCATTCATTGCATTAATTGATTTTGTCTGAACACAAACCTACATCTGTCAGTACAAAGTGGTTTTTCGTTTACCATGAACCAGTACAAAAATACTCATGACTCAAATAAATGACTCAATAAACTGAAAACTCTACCTAAACATGTTTAACTTTTCTTTACTGACAACTGGCCTTTGGACGACCAACTAACTCATGAACTTTGAATGGGAGATATTGTAGTACATTTGAAGACTTGACCCAGTAAAATCCTTTCAACATAAAAGCAACATTCTTACATTCAAGGACATATATCCAACCACATTGTACCTGTATGTGATTCTTTGATATTTCTTTGTTCCAACACTTGTGATGATCATGATTTGTAAAACCAAAAGTACTACAGGGATGTAAGTTCCAACATTTTTCCTTTACATGCCCTGATCTCCCACAATGAATACAACATTCTTCTTACTTCTACACATGATTTGTTGTTGCAATTGTTACTCCTAGTTCATTTCTATTATTGTTACTTGTATATGGCTCACTTGTTATCAATGTTTCTGCTTTCACAAATTTGATAGTTGCATTGTTTGTTTGACCTTCATATCCAAGGACTTCATTTATTAGTCTTAAATATATTTGTATGGGCTTCTGAATACCTTGACAATTCTTGCCTAAACCTTTTTCTTTCAAAACCCATTTTATTCAAAAATTTTGAACCTATTCCCTTTGTGTGTTTTTCAAATCAACATATTTCAACATCTTCACTAAGAGATTCATCTTTAGAAATATCTTCAAGATAATCATTTGAAGAATTATCATTTGGATCCTTAGAACAAGAGAGAGAGATATGCACATCAACATTATTATCATCAACCAAATAAGAATTATCAATCTTCTGAATTAGATCACTTGTATCACATATTGCATCTTTGTCTTGTTTTAGTTGTTTTACTTCATTTTCGAGTGCTAACAACACATTTCATTTTTTCAGTAACTCTTGATGCAATGAATCTATCACTTTGTCCTTTTGATCTTGAATTTTGAAAATATCATCTACAAATTGATCTAGTGATGTCAACTTTTCTTCTAATGTGTCGATGTGTTTTTTAGAAAAAATAATAAACTCGTGATAAAGTTCATTATATGTTTTGAATTCTTCAACTTTTCTAATTATGGAATGATTTTGTTTCTGTAACCTGTCTATTTCTTGGAAAGCATCATCAATATATTGTTGTAGTATTTCAATTTCCTGAATAGCGTTTTGAAGTCTTTTTACTCTTTTTCCCATTTTTAAAAAACTTAATGAGTCATTCTTTCTTTCCTTAATGATTCATGCTCACTTTCCTTAATGAATAAGAAAAATAAACACAGCGTGTCGGATACAATCGATCATGCACCCATCTTTCAAAGAAAAATGATAAAAGTGTCAGGTAACACCAAAAATTCACCTCCAACTTCTCAAGACAACAACTTTTACATAGCTTCTTGAAATTTTATCATTCATTATGATGATCTTTTATTGACCTAAACATGCAACTTGACTCAATATTTAACTGTCTTGACAAGAAACTTTACTTTGATGCATACTCTCACCATAACTTTATCATGTCTCTTTACATAAAAAAAAATGCTTGAATTGAGTCTAACTTGCACTCACTTTTAACTTGAAACCAAAATACCATTACTAACGGTGACTAAGACATTTACAAACCAAAATCCAATACCTTTCCACTCACACTTATTAAGTTTTTTTCTTAAAAAATTACAATGTCACTTTATATCACGACTTCAACAAAATTACTTTGATTTCACCTTCAAATTTATGATTCATAGGCGTCTTCCTCTAGGCAGATTTTCCAACACTTTTCTTCCATGTCCTAGCTTTATCTATCCAACAATATTTCCAACTTCAAAATAAAACTTGCAACACAAATAAGCATTCAAATTTATCGTAGATTCTTATATTCTTTCTAGAAGTTGCCAATGCATAGTCACGCTAGAACCGAGGGTAGACAATCGTTGAAAAATAACATCTTATAGGAGGAGACCTAGTGAAGCCACGCAGAAATAAAGACAACCCTAGATCGAAATTGTCATACGTTCTCAAACTAGCATGTTAGACTTTGATTTCTTTTATTTCCACTTCTCACATATTGTGACACCTCTCTTGAGCATTCAAAGAATCTGACCTCTCTCAAATCCATTGTGGGACGATGTAGTGTTTTTCTCTGCATCATGAATATACTCTACATATCTCTTCTCTTTCTCAAAATTCATGGAAACGTAGGACAACTTCTCCTTTATGTTCTATGTTGATTGTGATACCAGATTCCCCTTCATGTTTTGCGATGATTTTGATGGCGTAGCCTATATCTATTAGAATTTTCATGTGTGTGTCTTTCAGGTTATGACCTACTAAATCTAATCTGTATATGACTTGTGGGAAAGTGTAGCCTTTGAAAATGCAACCACATGGGCATAACTCAAGCACCCAACAAAATTGTCGCTCCTCACAACTGGATGCATCTCTTTTATGCAACTTCTTTCACCTCCATAAATTGCTCACCATACAATCTCGGTATTCTCTTTCTTCTCGCGATGGAGCTCCTCTATGGAATTCTTTTACACAATAAGTAAAACCCCATTATATCTTCACTTTTCTAGCTTCCAGAGTGACATTCTTTGTCCTTAACATTGTTCCAGCCCCTCCTAGTAACCTTGCAACCTTGAACGACTATGTATTCCCAACTCAACCAATCGATCCTTGTAAAATGAGCCTTGTTCATTTAACTTGCAGAAGCCTTCTCTTCCACTTCCTCCATTTCATCTTTTGTCACAACGACATCAACAATACTCATAGATCACCGGTGGCAAGAAAAACTATCTATTGTCTATAAAGACGCCCAAGTTTCAATATTGCAGCAGAATTACTTCATGTGGATAGCATATCATGTATCTCCAAATCATGGCTCCAAGAACAACTCACTCCTCCACTAAGTTGTGACCCTTTACATATTCCTCACAGATATAGCTACATAACATGGGCTCTCTCCACACAAATGACTTTTAAACTCATCTCTTCCTCTTTACATATGTTGCCACAGAACATTTCCTTTCTCTCCCTTCACCAGAATCTGATACTAAATGTTGGATTAAGAGAAACCATAAACGATCATTTAAACACATAGAAACATACATATAAGAAGAACAATATCCATCAAGGCTCACATTTCATTAATATACAATAATGATACATCACTCTCACACCAAAATACAGTACACGAGGCCTCGTAGTATAGCATCGTAATATAGCATTGAGGTGCTCATAACAAGATGTCCAATATAGATAATTGGTACAACCATCTCCATAAATATCTTCTCAATATCTCCATAAATATCTCCATCCCTAACTTCACTCGTTGTCCTCATATTTGATCATACGTAGACTTCTAGAATAATTCTACTTTCAATAATATAATTTCATCATATCATAAGTATGAATTATTCCTTCATCCATGCCCCAAATAACCCTTCATGTTATACTTTGTCTCTCGTTTGTTTGCTCAATTCTCTACCTATGGTTTGGAGTTTTGGGGGATTTTCTTTTCTTAACCTTAGAGAGAGGTTGGGATTTTTTTTCGAGACTAGGATGGTATTGTGGGATTTGTCCCTCTCCTTTTGGCTCTTTATAAACGAGATTTCCATGTTTTTGTTTGTGTCATTATTGCATTTTGACCTTTTTCTCTATTTTAGTGTGTGGTTGTTCTCTAATAATAGGATAAGAAAAGTTTATGGTAAGAGGAGGAATGCATAGAAACACAAAGCCATGGGGGTGATGGAAAGGATACAACCTCTAAGACCCTATTTTTCTCATCTAGAGCGACAAGAGAATCCTGGGAAGCTGAGCAATTATTTGAAGAGAAATCATCAGTTGTAGCAAAGAAGGAAATGGAGGATTTTGAATATGAGGTAAAGGAAAAACTACAGGTGACTCCCAAAGCATTAATTATTAAATTTTGGGGATAGGGGTAACCTTTAGAGGAACAATAACAAAATATGAAAAAAAATAGCAATAAACTTCGAGGAAGATTGGTGGTGTCTAAAGACACCATTTTATCACTTAATAATAACTCATTGTGATCAGAACATCACAATGCATTATTGAACACATAATTCACTATATTTATATAGACCCATGCGTTCATTTATTTATAGTCTCAGGATCTAACCAATTTCATTGAAATTGGGAAGATCTTGTCTATATAGAACCATTAGTGGTTGGAATGGATTCCAGAAAACTCATGTTGTTGTGTTGGATAGTTGACTTACCAAGTCGACCTGACCATCTAGTTTTCCAACACGTAGTCAATTTCTCGGTTGGTTGATCCATCAACCAACTATCTCCAACTACTATTCGACTATCTGACTAATTGTTTAGTCAAGAACCTAATTGATTTTCTTCAGTTGTTAGTCGATTGAATGACCAATAGTCTCCGATAGAAGTGGCATGAACCATCAGAACCTATGGGTTCAACAACCCCTCCCCCCATAAACACACAATTCTAGATATTCAGGAGGTGAAATTACGTTAGCAGGACACCCCCCCATAATTGCAGCTTCCTGAAGCTCGAGCATACTTCGTAGATTAACAAATTTAGCTTCAGACAATGGATTTTTAGAACACCTCCTTTTTTGGCCCATATTCCATCTTGTAGAACACGTCAATGTTCATTTGTGGGAACAATGCCATGTCTGTGAGATCCAAGTTGAGGAGTTTTGTCTGCTTGGATTTTCCTTTGACATCGCCCAGAACCTCAATCCTGGGATCATAGAGCTCATAAGGACATGTTTCTTTCAATACAAAGCCTCTTCCTCCCAATATTCTTGTCATTTTGAAGATGGAGTGCTAGTAGATACACTATATCGGGAACTAGGTGGCAATCAACTTCTCATAATGCACTAGGATGCAGGGACTCAACAGGAAAAGACAACTAGGTGAATAGAATGGTGTTCTGAACAATATTACGGAGTATTATAACTAAGTTAATAGGATATACCATTAATTAATCATCAATGAATGAGTAATTAGGCTAGCCATGCAATCTATGGCACAAATGTGTGACGGGACTGATAACGAGGTAAGATCTTCTAGTCAGATAATGACTTTAATGGGTCTCTTACTCAACACATGGTCGGCATGAGGGTATTACTGTTTTAACATTTGAGAATCATGGCCATCTTACCGATAGTATCTATGTGGAATTTTAATTTTAATACTTGATGGTTCATGCTCACAGTTCATGGCAGTTCCATAAAAGCTACAAGTGGAAATGACGTAACTATGACTTAGTCATTAATAAAGTTCAAAATCGGATCTACCCCGACCACAAATATTTTCAAGTGGTTTTACTTGTATGGATGAGTAGATTGAAGACACATCAGATAACTCTTTATTGTGTAGTCTTGTTACAAAAAAACCTAATGATGAAAATGAGATGAATATGTCATGGCGCTCCTAAGCACACTCTGGCGTTATTACATAAAACAAAATTCAACATTGCTACAAAACTCAACAGAAAATCAAAGTCTACCTATTGTACACGCTCCATTGGATTGGAGAAACCATTTTTCTTGTTAAGTGTGGGTATTGTAGGGTTTCAAGCATATGCCATTCACCCACCCTAGTTGAAGGACACCATCCAATTGCGCTAGCTTGGCCGCACTAGACTATCTAATCTCAGCCACTAGGAATGGCCCTAACTAATGCATGTGCATCTTGCCTGGATGTTTCTGGTAATGAATATCATAGAGTAGTACCTTATCACCTTACGCAAACCTCTTAGTCTTAATGTGTTGATTGTTCCAAGCCTTTTGCCTAGATTTTTCCACTAACTGATGGAAATCATCAAGGAACCTTGCTTCTTCCAGTTCATGCAGGTCTGCAATCCTTTGCGCAACTAATGTGTCATCCATCATGTGTGTAGCTTGAGATATATAGAGACTAGGGGTAATAAAATATGTAGGTACAATAGATTCCTTCCCATAGACCAACTGAAACGAGGTGTACTTGTTCAACTTCTTTGTGGTAGTACTGAAAGCCCGTAGAACTGTTGGAACTCTTTCATCCCAGTCCTCCCTGTTTTCACAGCACACCTTTGTCAGTCCCCTCTTTAGAATCTTGTTGAGCGCCTCTATTGTTCCATTATCTTGTGGATTATAAGGACTACTCTTATGGTGTTGAATAGTAAATTGTGTCATCAATGTTACGATTGTGATGCTAATGAAGTGGCTCCCTTGATCACTAGTCAGGCTCCTAGGACTTCGAAACCGAGAAATAATATTTTCAAATATAAATATAGTGGTTGTGTCTATTGAAAAATCATGGACTAATTTTGCTTCAGACCACCACGTAAGATAGTCTATTGCAATAATTATATATATGTCCTCTGAATGTATTGTGGGCGGTTTAATTGGTCCAATAAATTCAACAACCCACTTCTCAAAGGCATGCATCTCCCTAACCAAATGAAGAGGTAATTCATCTATGCATGATGGCTTCCCTACTCATTGACAAACATCGCAAGACCTAGCATATACTTAATCATATTTGAATAGCATCCCCCACCATAATCTGGCTTGGAGAACCTTGTGTATTGTATATTTCCCTCCTACCTGCCCTTCTGCAACTCCATTGTGGCATTCCCATAGGATATCTATCCTTTCATGGTTTAGGACACACCGTTTGAGAATGCTATCAAGTCCCATATTACAAAGTTGGAGTGCAATAAGTTGGTAATATATTGTGTGAACTATCAGGTGCCTCTTCTAGGTTGTGGAATAATTCTCTGGGAAAGTCCATGTACTAATGAAAGAAGCAATCTCTTCAAGATATTCTGGAATGAATTCAATTCGGAACAGGTCTGCATCAGGGAGCTGGTCATCCAATGCTCCTCCACTTTCTCCTGATTCTAATCTTGACAGGTGATCCGGTCCTATGTTACATCTTCCAGGTTTGAAAATTACCTCAAAGGAAAACTATTGAAAGAGTAAGAGCCACCTGCAAATCCTTCCTTCAAGAACAGTCTTATTGACAAGGTATTTCAATGCAGAATGGTCATTGAAAAACTTAAAATCAAAACCTAGTAAATAGTGTCAAAATTTTTGCAACGCATAAATCATAGCCAAACCTTCCCTTTCGGTTGTTGTGTAGTTGTTTTCAACTTGAGATCGTTTTTTGCTAGAAAATTATATAGAGTGATCAATAATCCCTTCCCTTGGTTGCGCTAATATGGCTCCTAGTGAAACACCTGATGCATCCACATGTACATGGAATTCAATTTAACAGTTTGGTTATATAAGGATTGGTGCAATACTGAGATTTTCCTTGAGTGTATCAAACGCCTTGTCACACTCAGTCGTCCACTGAAATTATTTGAACTTCTTCAGTAATTTCTCCAATGGTGTTTTAATCATGGCATATCTTCTAATGAACCGACGGTAGTATCCTATATGCCCAAGCATCCTGTGCAAAAAAAATTCACTTGTAGGTGGTTGCATGTTCAGGATAACCGCAACTTTAGTTGGGTCTACTAGGAATCCTTCCTGGAAAACAATGTGGACTAGCAGGTTTCCATGTGGTACACAGAAAATACATTTCCTCGATTTTAGAGCTATCTATAACTCCTAACATCTATCAAACATCAACAGGAGTATCCCTATGTTCTCTTTCAACATATTGTATACCATCTAGTCATCCATGTATACTTCTAGGAACCTGTGTATGAAATCGAAATGATGAAATAAAAATCTTGGAGAAGAACACAAGGGAATTCTTTAGGCCAAAGGGAATTACATTATATGTGAATGACCCCCACTCAATTATAAAATTGATCTACTTATTGTCATCGTCTGAAATTATGACCCGGTGACACCCCAAGAATCCATCTGTAAATGAATATGCATCTTTCCTTGCAACCAGATATAATACCTCATCTTTGAAGGTTTTTCAAAATGGATCGTGTACACATGTGGCATTCAAACTCCTATATTCAACACAGACCCGAATGGACTCGGTACCCTTTTTCTATGTATTACTACAGGGCTAACCCATTCTTCTTCTTCGACCAGAAAGATTAGTCCTATTCTAAGCATTTTTTCTCTATTTTGACATTTTATTTTAACTTGGGATTGAGACGATATGATTTGTGATTCACAGGTTTTGAGTCGGGTTTTAGCTTGATATTCATCTCTCCCATGGTTCCTTTTATTTCTTTCATTTCTAAAAATGTTTTCAGGAATAGGTGTTTGTATTCCTGCAATAGACTCTAGATTTCATTCATGATCTACTCATCCCATTAATCCCCAATAGAATTTATCTTAGGATGATCTTCTCTCCCTATGTTCACTTTTTACAACTTTAGAGGATGGGTATAGGTGTTACTTGTATGAATAGGTGTAGCATCCTAGATTTCCCTAGTTCCCACAATTTCTTTAATATTGAGGTTCCTCGGTTCTTCAACTTCATTAGTTTCTTCTAGGTCTTTATCAACTTTATAGCGAACTACTGGTATTCTGACAGTGTTGTGATCTTGGTTTGAATGAAGCAAATGAGCATGATCAGAACATATTATTGGGTTTGATCTTGATTCATGATCATCATTAAATAGTATATCCCTAATTCTTTGAAGGATTAGGTGGATCTCAGGAGTCTTATCAGTAAAAGAAAAGTCTCTGCAAAATTGGTCTTGTAGTGCCTGCCATTGGTTCATTTGTATTTTGGTCTCTCCATGGATGTACCATGTTTTTTGAATCGCACCTAATGAATGGAAAAATAAGTGAACCCATAACTGAGATGATGCTTTCGCAACTTTCTATCACTTGATGCAATGGTCAACATGCATTCTAGGGTTAGACTTCCCATCGAACAGTTGTGCTTCACAAAAATCCATGTTAATATCCATTGTTACTTGATCACTTCTGAGAAATATGTATCGAATGGCTCTCTTTGCATCCTCCCAATCTAGAAGTGAAGCTTTGTGAGTGGCCCACCACCTAGTTAGGGTACCCTTCAAGGCTATGTCCATAACCAATATCCTTTGCTCTGATGAAACTTTTCCATCTATAACCATGAGAAAACTATTCAAATATGAATTATTTTCGTATGTTAGGTGATCTCTCATCTTAGTTCCAATCCATCTCGTTGCCCTGCTAGTTGTGCAATGTCTTGAAAATATTTAATATGATCCCTGCTGCCAACTGTCAAAATCTAGTTTTGATTCCTCATCAACTAATTGTATACTCTTCCAACTTACAGATCCATTTGCAGTGGGTTTGATGTAATCTGGACTCATCCCTGTTGTTATGGTGTATAACTGTCGAGAACTTATGATTCCATGTTATTATCCACTAGCTCAATATATCTAGGTCCCATGTATGGATCTAAGGGTTGGATTACTTTTAGTCCATTTGCTTCAAACATCAGAGTGTCCCTCTTTAAGTCAATGAAAACATAATTATCCTAATCCCTATCAATTCCTAATAAGGCAGGGTAGGGGTCTTCATCTCCCATGATTCCAATCACTTCAAAATCAGTTATCGTTTTAACTCCTGCAACATATACTTCCACATCTTTCAGCCTTCCCACTCGAAAAATGCAGTATTTAGTTACCATTCTCAGTTGGATGGGGGAATAGACTAACTGAGGTTTCCCTAGAGCCTCCCAAGTATTTTTCGTTAATATGTTAACATCTAAGCCTGAGTCTAGCATGACATATTTAATTTCAAAGTCGTCTAACTAGGATTCAAACCTAAATTCTTTTCCAGTTCGCACCTTCCTTCTTTGTACTCTCTGTGTATTCTTCTTAGGGAGGTTGGTGGTTGTATTAGTCTTTGGGGTTCCCTCATCCCACAGGATTAGGTAGAAGGTGTTTCACAACTTCTCATAAATTCATTCATCTCCCAAGATCTCAGAGAATAATTGAAACCAGTGGTTCATTATATTTTGAGACTAGTCACGGGGTCCTCTTGAATTTACAAGGTTTCAGGGTGCAAGAGGTGAGGTGGGAGATTGAGAGGTATTGGGTTGAAGGGTGAATATAGGATGGTTTTCTCTTATTTCTAGACCATATTCTCCTTTAAATATTTCTACTACATCTTTGAAAAATATTTTTTGTTTCAAAGAATCATACTTATTATCCTTGGGGGTTGCTTTCAAGATCTTGGGCCGATTGTCTGCATCTGCACTAGTTTTTTCTCCTCCACGAGTTATGATGTTTAATTTCAATAACCTATATTCGTCTTCGCTCCTAATTTCCTAGCCTATGAAATTATCTCCTCTTTGATGAGCCCGGTCCTCCCACTTTGCGATCAGACCCAGGCACTCTTCAGTTGTGTGGGCATTAGTTCTGTAGTGTGAACACCATGGTCTTCTCGGATGAGGATAGTGTCTAGCCATATGTTCTTGTTCATCACAATTGTAACATTGACCTGGTCCTCATCTTCCATTCCTCCATCCTCAAAATTTGTTTGCACCATCACTTCCCCGGCCTCTTCCCGGCCCTTGGGGTGTTTTGTTTATACTGAATGCAGTCTGGTCCAGTCTGTCTACAAGTGCATCTAAATCCCTACATTGGTATGTAGCATGCATTGTGGACCCACATAATTCACAATGTATTGTATTGGTTGTGGTTGAGTACTTCTATAGGATGGGGTAGTGTCTTGGTGAGTGCCCCTGAATCTGAAAAATTTCATAGTATTCGGTTGCCTAAGTGGGTTCATAAATTTGGAAAGTGTTGTATTGAATTGGTGTATGAAATGGTAGAGTTGTCGATAACTTCATAAATCCTCCCATTGGTCTTATAGGGGGGTGGAAAATTCCTCTTATTCACAAAAAATCAATCGCCATATGCCCCTCTATGTAACATATTGTACACCAAACTTGAGGTCATGCTAGATTGAGTAGAGTTAATTCCTGGATCTTCTTCATGAGCACAGATATCTATCCTTGGAGATTCGACATGTGTGAATCTACCTAAGGTATGGTTATCCTCAGGCTTTGTATGTATCCCACCATGGCTTCAATATTCATTGATTGTTCCAAAGCCTTTGTCAATGTGGCTATTCTCTTTTGCATCAATGGGATTCGTGTCAAGGGTAGCAACCCTTGGATGTACCGTTCCCTTTGATGTTCTTCATGAATTGGGTGTACCAATCTCCCAATAGCGTCCTTAAAATTAAGATTGTATTCTCATGCGGACTCCCTCTCTCTCGGTTGAATATCGTGCAACTCAGAGAGAGCTTATTGTTCTGACTGAGGTAGATTGAATTCGACAATGAATTTATGACACACCTAGTCAAGGGTAAAGGCATGTCTTTGTACTCCAGGCTCAATATCCTTCATGTACCATTTGATGGGATGACCCCTCAAGGTAGTATGGAATTATACTAACTTGTTCTCATCCAAGGTCCCTCTAGACCTATAGATGGCCTCACATAGAAACAAATAATGTTCTATGTCCTCATCCCCTTTACCCCATAATTTTGGGTATCGGGGGATCAATCCTCCTATGTTTCCAACCATTATCAGTGTTCTTGTTCTTATCAAAATAAATCATAATGGCCCTAGTTTTGATTTACCAGGAGACCCTACTATCCTCCCATTGTTTACGGTTGTTGGTCTTTCTTAACTAACTAAATTCAAAAAAATAGGATCGGCATTAGTATGAGGTATTGAGCTTACATAGGGTATTGAAGGCACCCGGGAGATGGGTGACTCGGGGGATGGTTTTACTGACTTTTGGGCGGGTTTCTTTGATATGGGGGGTCTCATTTTTTTTGTACCGGAGTAACCTACTTCACCTTGTGGTCGACTCCTCTTGATTTCAAGGTTGAATCTTCTCTATCTTCCACAAGATCCAGACATCCTTCATCCTCCTTTACTTCTAAACCTTCCTCATCTAGTCTGCTCTTCATGGGACTTCTTTCTTTCTGCACTTCTCTTTCCTGCAATATTAGACTTGCTAGTCTTTCTTGTCTTCACAACTTTCGCAACTCCTCTGACTTTATTTCATCCATTCCTCCAGATCTGATTTCTTTCCGCAACACTTTAGACTACTTCACTTCTCTCTTTACCTTTCCCTACCACCATTTCTCAACTATGGCGGCTCTCGACAAGGCACACTCAATTCTTTATATTTTCTCTTCCCCCATCTATCAAATAACTTGTTCCCCTTCTTAGGTCATGAACCTACCCCAAGATCATCCCACCCTAAGTGCATGGGTTTAGGTTACCATATCATGCAAGGGAAAAACTATCATCCCTCCTCCACCAAAAATACCTTGATCCAAAGGGTAATTTCCCTCAGTAATCTTCCTCGTGCCCCTTTCTTGAATATTTCGTGAATATTTCATTCATGATCTGCTCATCCCAGTAATCCCCAATAGAAGTTATCTTAGGATGGTCTTCACTCCCTATGTTCACTTTCTGCAACTTTAGAGGATGGGTATAGGTGTTACTTGTATGAATAGGTGTAGCATCCTAGATTTCCCTAGTTCCCACAATTTCTTTAATATTGAGGTTCCTTGGTTCTTCAACTTCATTAGTTTCTTCCAGGTCTTTATCAACTTTACAACGGGCTACTGGTATTCTAACAGGGTTGTGATCTTGGTTTGAATGAAGAAAATGGGCATCATCAAAACATATTATTGGGTTTGATCTCGATTCACGATCATTAGTAAATAGTATATCCCTAATTCTTTGAAGGATTAGGTGGATCTTAGGAGTCTTATCAGTAAAAGAAAAGTCTATGCAAAATTGGTCTTGTAGTGTCTGCCATTGGTTCATTTGTATTTTGGTCTCTTCATGTATGTACCATGTTTTTTGAATCACACCTAATGAATGGAAAAATAAGTGAACCCATAACTGAGATGATACTTTCACAACTTTCCATCACGTGATGCAATTCTCAACATGCATTTTGGGGTCAGACTTCCCATTGAACAATTGTGCTTCACAAAAATCAATGTTGATCTCTATTGTTACTTGATCACTTCTGAGAAATATGTATCGAATGGCTCTCTTTGCATCCTCCCATTCTAGAAGTGAAGCTTTGTGAGTGGCCCACCACTTGGATGGGGTACCCTTCAAGGCTATGTCCATAACCAATATCCTTTGCTCTGATGAAACTTTTCCATCTATAATCGTGAGAAAACTATTCAAATATGAAGTATTTTCATATGTTAGGTGATCTCTCATCTTAATTCCAATCCATCTCGTTGCCCTGCTAGTTGTGAAACATCTTGAAAATATTTCATATGATCCCTGCTGCCAACTGTCAAAATCTAGTTTTGATTCCTCATCAACTAATTGTATACTCCTCCAACTTACAGATCCATTTTCAGTGGGTTTGATGTAATCTGAAATCATCCCTGTTGTTATGGTGTATAACTATCGAGAACTTATGATTCCATGTTATTATCCACTGGCTCAATATATCTAGGTCCCATGTATGGATCTAAGGGTTGGATTACTTTTACTCCATCTGCTTCAAACGTCATAGTGTCCCTCTTTAAGTCAATGAAAGAATAATTGTCCTAATCCCTATCAATTCCTAATAAGGCAGGGTAGGGGTCTTCATCTCCCATGATTTCAATCACTTCAAAATCAATTCGCGTTTTAACTCCTGCAACATATACTTCCACATCTTTCAGCCTTCCCACTGGAAAAATGTAGTATTTAGTTACCATTCGCAGTTGAATGGGGGAATAGACTAACTGAGGTTTCCCTAGAGCCTCCCAAGTATTTTTAGGTAATATGTTAACATCTGAGCCTCAGTCTAGCATGACATATTTAATTTCAAAGTCATCTAACTAGGATTCAAACCTAAATTATTTTCCAGTTCGCACCTTCCTTCTTTGTATTCTTTGTGTATTCTTCTTAGGGAGGTTGGTGGTTGTATTAGTCTTTGGGGTTCCCTCATCCCCCAGAATTAGGTAGAATGTGTTTCACAACTTCTCAGAAATTCGTTCATCTCCCAATATCTCAAAGAATAATTGAAACCAGAGGTTCATTATATTTTGAGACTGGTCACGGGGTCCTCTTGAATTTACAAGGTTTCAGGGTGCAGGAGGTGAGGCAGGAGATTGAGAGGTATTGGGTTGAAGGGTGAATTTAGGATGGTTTTCTCTTATTTCTAGAGCAGATTATCCTTTAAATATTTCTACTACATCTTTGAAAAATATTTTTTGTTTCAAAGAATCATACTTATTATCCTTGGGGGTTGCTTTCAATATCTTGGGCCGATTGTCTGCATCTACGCCAATTTTTTCTCCTCCGCGAGTTATGATGTTGAATTTAGATAACCTATATTAGACTTCACTCCTGATTTCCTAGCCTATGAAATTATCTCCTCTTTGATGAGCCCGGTCCTCCCACTTTGCGATCAGATCTAAGCACTCTTCGGTTGTGTGGGCATTATTTCTGTAGTGTGAACACCATGGTCTTCTCGGATGAGGATAGTGTCTAGCCATATGTTCTTGTTCATCACAATTGTAACATTGACCTGGTCCTCATCCTCCATTCCTCCATCCTCAAAATTTGTCTGCACCACCACTTCCCCGGCCTCTTCCCGGCCCTTGGGGTGTTTTGTTTATACTGAATGCAGTCTGATCTAGTCTGTTTGCAAGTGCATCTAACTCCCTACATTGGTATGTAGCATGCATTGTGGACCCACATAATTCACAATGTATTGTATTGTTTGCGGTTGAGTACTTCTGTAGGATGGGGTAGTGTCTTGGTGAGTGTCCTTGAGTCTGACAGATTTCACAGTATTCGATTGTCTGAGTGGGTTCAGAAATTGGGAAAGTGTTGTATTGAATTGGTGCATGAAATGGTAGAGTTGTCGATAACTGCACAAATCCTCCCATTGGTCTTGTAGGGGGGTGGAAAATTCCTCTTATTCGCGAAAAATCAATCGCCATATGCCCCTCTATGTAACATATTGTACACCAAACTTGAGGTTGTCCTAGATTGAGTAGATTTAATTCCTGGATCTTCTTCATGAGCACAGATATCTATCCTTGGAGATTCGACATGTGTGAATCTACCGGAGGTATGGTTATCCTCAGGCTATATGTGTATCCCACAATGGCTTCAATCTTCATTGATTGTTCCAAAGCCTTTGTCAATGTGTCTATTCTCTTTTGCATCAATGGGATTCATGTCAAGGGTAGAAAACCTTGGATGTACCATTCCCTTTGATGTTCTTCATGAATTGGGTGTGCCAATCTCCCAATAGCATCCTTAAAATTATGGTTGTATTCTCATGCGGACTACCCCTCTCTTGGTTGAATATCGTGCAACTCGGAGAGAGCTTATTGTTCCGACTGAGGTAGCTTGAATTCGAAAATGAATTTATGACACACCTGGTCAAGGGTAAAGGCATGTCTTTGTATTCCAGGCTCAATATCCTTCATGTACCATTTGATGGGATGACCCCTCAAGGTAGTATGGAATTATAATAACTTGTTCTCATCCAAGGTCCCTCTAGACCTCTAGATGGCCTCACATAGAAACCAATGATGTTCTACGTCCTCATCCCCCTTACCCCATAATTTTGGGTATCGGGCGATCAATCCTCCTATGTTTCCAACCATTGTCGGTGTTCTTGTTCCTATCAAAATAAATCATAATGGCCCTAGTTTTGATTTACCAGGAAACCCTACTATCCTCCCATTGTTTACAGTTGTTTGTCTTACTTAACTAACTGAATTCAAAAAAATAGGATCGGCATCAGTATGAGGTACTGAGATTACATAGGGTATTGAAGGCACCTAGGAGATGGGTGACTCGAGGGATGGTTTTACTGACTTTTGGGCGGGTTTCTTTGATATGGTGGGTCTCACTTTTTTGTATCGGAGTAACTTGCTTCACCTTGTGGTCGACTCCTCCTGAGTTCAAGGTTGAATCTTCTCTATCTTCCACAAGATCCAGACATCCTTCATCCTCCTTTTCTTCTAAACCTTCCTCATCTCATCTGCTCTTCATGGGACTTCTTTCTTTCTGCACTTCTCTTTCCTACAATATTAGACTAGCCAATCTTTCTTGTCTTCATGACTTCCACAACTCCTCTGACTTTCTTTCATCCATTCCTCTGGATCTGATTTCTTTCTGCAACACTTCATACTACTTCAATTCTCTCTTTACCTTTCCCCTCCACCATTTCTCAACTATGGCAGCTCTCCACAAGGCACACTCAATTCTTTATATTTTCTCTTCCCCCATCTATCAAATAACTCGTTCCCCTTCTTAGGTCATGAACCTGCCCCAAGATCGCCCCACCCTAGGTGCATGGGTTTAGGTTACCATATCACGCAAGGGAAATACTATCATCCCTCCACCAAAAAGACCTTGATCCAAAGGGTAAGTTCCCTCAATAATCTTCCCTGTGCCCCTTTCTTGAATATTTCTTCGGCTCGTGAAAAATACGGGTGGTTCTCCATTGCAAACTCAATGATATAGCCTTCCAATGACATGTCAACCCAGAAATCCATTGCTCGAGTAATATGGAAATCCAGTCGGTGAAGATTTGATAGCTTCTTTGTATCCCAAGAACCAATTTTGTTTACCTATTCTTTGAATTCAGGTGCTTCTTGTAGGAGATCTACCCACAGGAACAACGTTTCCAGGAATTCTACCCAGAAAATTTCAACTGGTCACTTGATATTTTCGAGTAGAAGACAAAATCCTTGGGGGAGTCCCATTTCATATTTTGTAACTCCTCTTCCTTCAGTATGAACGCATCACACTTACATTCCCACCATTTTCAAACATCAGACTTGTGGATCCGTGGAAGCATTCTCACTACAGGTTCCCTTGTAAAATCAAGGTCTTGGCAACAGAACCATTTTGTTGGCACAAAGTTGTTAGAACAGGGTCCTCTTCAGCATACCAACAAAATGATATCGATGTAGTCTAGTGCACTGGAATTTTCATCTTTCCAAAAGGAAAAAAGTCTCACCCGAAGCACAGCCGAGAAAAAAGAGCTAAGGGAAGGGTAAGAAGAATGCAATACAGATCTATAACCCATCTATATTGTTACCATTATAACACAAGATAAATTACTCGGATCATATCCTTAACACACCATACACAGATACATGAGAACATAACTATATAGAACATCCAGAAGTGATAAAAATATGTAATTCAAAACATAAAAAAACATAATGATATGTCAGAGATACATAAAGTAATATAAACCAAGAGAATTTTCAAAATTTGATCTCCATTATCTTTCTATTATATCATAAATCTTGAAAAATAAGCATTCGCAGCTTTACATTAATCATCTACCCTACTCAGCATAAAAATAGCAGTAGGTACATCTCAATACAATACTACAACTGATAGTAATCGGTCTATTCTCTTCCCTTACTAGCTGCATTATAGATCTGGAGTACAGATCCAATTCCTGCCTATTATTCATCTCTCCTATCTTTCACACACCCACCCATTACAATACAGTGCAATACAAAGAGAGTCAATACACTCAATTCCTGTCCCTCCTTGAGAACCTATAACCTATAGGCCCTCTTCTCTTCTTTATTATGTTGTAATTGTGTTGTCTCAAAACTTATTATGCATTGGCTTCAGACTATATTATGTTTCAACGTCTTTATGTTGCAAGCTTCCTTTCTCGTCCTTATTCACTTGATGGGTTGTCTCTTTGATAACTTGTGCAACTTATTTTATGAAAACGAAGGGCACAACAATGCTCATACCACACAACTTAATCTAATCTCGAGCTCTGCAACTATTACTTCAACAACTTATAAATCAAAGAGTTATTGAGTGAATTGATGTGAAAAAAGGAACGTAAATAACTAAGAAATATGTTGAGGCTAGGCGTTATTTTTCGATCTTTTCAGGGTGGATTTTAATTTATTCGGGAGTCTAGGGTTCTTCCACATGAGCGTCCAGGTGCCTCTTTTTCGACTGACCAAATAACGTGATGGGATATTCGTTGGAATGTTTCTTGTTTTTTCTTCTGATCATCGGATTTTATTTTTTTTAATCTCCATGATGGATGACTATGGCCTGAATACCCCAAGAAGCGATACAATTTTTGCGCAAAGATCGAATATTAAATATAGGCCCATCGATATGTCCAGTATTCTTCACGATGCAACCGTCGATGCACCACCTTTACGGAATGAAACTTTCCACAATGCATCCGACGTTGCCATTCCTACGACTGGTAATCCGAGCTCTGTGACACATCGTCAGGATTGGTTTCGCATAATGTGAATACTTCACGCAAACCCAGATACGCCCTAAAACCTCAGCGGGAAAGGTCCAAAATGGTTGTCGAGGATGATATTTCCCTGGATGACATTCCTGTTCTGCAAGAAAAATATATTGTTAGTCGTTTCATTGGAAAACAGATCGACTCATCGGCCCTCAAAGGATGGCTTCATTATAACTGGGATCTATTTTTGGATTCCATGCCTAAGTTTCACGTCTTGGTGCATGGTTGGTTCTATGCGATATTATCTTCGACAGATGAGGTTGATAAAATCCTCACAAATGATTGGTCTTGGGGACCTTCTAGTCTCTCCATTCAGTGATGGCATATGGATTTTGATGTGATTCAACAATCGATGAAAACTCAAAATGTTTGGGCCCTTTTTCCTAGACTACCTATTATCTTTTAGAATCCATCATTTCTTGAATAAATTGGAAATCGTATTAGGCGCTTTGTGTATGTAAAGGAAGATTGATTTATCAATCCTAACCACAGAGTCACATGGGTGTAGGTGGATGTTAATATGAAAGATGGATTACACGAAGACATTGAACTTTGTTTTCAAGAAAGTTCATGTGTAACATCCCCAACATCCAACTAGCCTATGCTACATAAAAATTTTGAAATGTATGCAAAATTTAAACATATATAGACATAAATTCTTGTGGAACTTTATATATATAACTTAAAATAGACGCATACATTCTGCAAATGCAAAGATTCATATAGAATAATAATAAAAATACACATGCAACACACACAAGAAAAACGCATAAAAATAAATGCATAAATAATAATGCAAAATGTAATTTAACACATAATTAACACTTATCTTGGTAAAAATGTCACCAACTGTGTATAAATGGATTCCTAACCAGGTTGATGTATCTCAAACAAGAGGAAAAAACTTCGTCACAGGTGCCGACTCAAACTAACAACCTACAATCCCTCATTCCTCACATGATTGTCCCACCCCAGGAAGTGTGCCCCTTCTCTACTCAACAGTCCTTCAGCTGCCCCACTTCCTTTATGGGGCTTCAGCAACAAGCCAGAAAGGAAGTCTCAGAGCCCTGTAGTTGCAGTTTGGGACCTTCGGGAAATCAATTCACAACAAATCTCTCACCTCGAGAGAATTGCACACAAGCCTGACAACCCGCCTCTTCAGTCCAGCTCCCAAGATAACCATGTACAGATACATGTATGGGTATTGGTATAGGTACGGATACAAGTACAATAAGGTATGAAGGACAATTGAATGAGTGAGTGAATAATGATGGAATGATAGGAAAATGAACTAAGTCCAAGCTATATGTATGCATGTTCCCAACTTGACACTTGTCATGTTGGGAACTACTTTGGCCCACTTGTCCCCATCCTTAAAACTTAGGATAAAATAATTGTACACACTTTATACTTTAAGAAATATTAATGTAACATTCTTTTTTGGATTAAGCTCCCTAACTTAGCCCCTTATCCTTAACTTTTATCCCCCTTTCCCCAACTAGTGGAGTTTAGTTCCCCATACTCTTTTATCATAGTCGGTCTACATGCAACGATGTATAATATTAATGATATGAGTATTTACATATACAAAAATAGGCCCACTAGCCTTTAGCATCTAGGCTCTCCATCTTAATCATCACATAAGCCTCATAGCTTATAATAACTAGCTCACCAGCCTATAAAACACAACATATACACAAAATATTCTTGGCCTCAAAATCACGCGCACTTAAATTTGTTACGCACGGTATCCTAGAATGTACACACTTCATCATCTTAGTGCGTAGTACATGTGCGCACTATACCATGGAAGGTGGATGCAAAAATGATATCAAACGGCTCACCAGCTTAAGTACATTTGCATTTACATTTACAGGTGGGGTTCGGCCTAGGGGTATTACATCATGGATTCATAAGATAGATTATTGGCACCTTCTAGTTCAATTATTTTCCTACCATAAGGTAGGTCATATTTTTTAAGCATGTCCATACAATATAAAATTTTCCTAACCACCAAGGAAAAAGTGGATCAAAAAATTGACAGTGAATCATTCACAGGATTCACAAGAAAATCCAATTTTGAAGGTTGCAAAGAGGAAGGAAATGCCATAAGTCGTTGTACCCCCTACAAAGGATATTTCAATTGAAAATCATTTGGATTCATCCAGTATGAAACCGACTCCTTTTTCCATGCATATGTGTGAAGTAATTTTCAATGAAGAAAAAAATAATTTTAAGGGGAAGAAGAATGAACAAAAATTAGTTTTAACGAATGTTTCTTATATAAATTTGGCTACTACATCGCAGTTTCACTATGATTACCCTTGTCATTCGCCTAACATCCCTTTGGTAAATTTTCAAGTTTCGACCTCTACTGGCCCAGTCTCACCTGCACCAACTAGGGTTTCTTCACATCAAATGAAAACTTATTCTGCATCCTCTTCTGATAACTCTCTAGATAAAAAAAGAATATATTCCCTTTTTTCTCGCACAAATCCTACTATTGAATAAATGTCCTCGGGAGGACTATCCATGGATGCTCCCTCTGTGGGACACACTGGTATAAAATTCAATTTGTCAAAATCTCAGAATCAGTCTAAACATAGTTACCAACTTAACGAGAACTCTACAGAGTTCTCGTTTTTTGGGGGGTTAAGTTTTATACCTCGTTTTTAAAAATGGTGCTACCGGTAGCACCCCCCTCCATTTTTAGGTGGTTTTTTGATATTTTAAATTTTCTGATACATAAGATTTCCACTTTGTTTTTTTAAATGCTCATTTTTTCACTTTTTTTCAATTTTTTCAATTTTTTTTTTCTCAACTATGTTTTTTCATGTATTTTCAAACTTTTCAATTTTATTTTTTATTCAATCTTTTTTTTAATCATATTTCCATGCTTCATCCAATGTTAAAAATGTTGTACACCATTTAATTTTTTGAAATTAAGATTTTTAGTATAATTATCCATTCTTAATTAAGTTATAGTTCCATACATTTTAAATATAGTGAAAAATATCATTTTTAACACACTTTTTTTACCTTACTTAGTAAATAAAAAATAAGTGTTGTTAAATAACAATATTTTTAAATATATAGAATTTTTTTTAAATCAATTAAAAACTAAAATAAATAAGAAAACAAACAAACTTGAAATTAAAAAAACAAAAGCATTTTAAAAACAAATTTATATGAGAAAAAACCATCGAAGAAAAACCTAAAAAACTAAAAAAGACAAGAAAACCATAAAA
>ML826451.1:95349-111577 GCA_009831015.1 Picea engelmannii | reverse complement strand
TTTTATTTATTAGTGAATGGCTTGCAATCTACTAACATAGATGGTGTGTTAAGATGCTAAATTAAATTTCTGCAGGTTAAAATAGAGTAGTTAGAACAGAGTATTAGTTAACACAGAGTACATAGTTTCTTTTACAAGTTTCGATAGATTAATAGTTGCGAGTTATGTTAATTTAATTCTCAGTTTAGTCATGATTTCCTGAATCTATTTTTCTTATCAATCTTGTTGTAGTATGCTAAGATAGAACTAGGTTTTTTATTATGTTTTTACAAGAATTTCAATTTGCAATCTGAGTTTTTAATAATGGATTTATCTTAGTTTAATATTGAGATCTCAGTTCGATTTGAATGGAAATTTTTAAGTAGAAGTTGAATTTGAAATAATATTTTAGTTACGAGTTTCTAATTGTGTGAATTTGCTTGAGTTAGCATAAGAGCGCATTTGAATTAAGTATAATAGTGTTTTCTTATCATTGATGATTGATATATGAATTGAGAGATCACATGGATTTTCAAGATAATTGGTATTTCTTCTATGATGGCTAAGATCTCATTAGATTGCTTGATTCATACTTTTCATTTCTCCATAGAAGTTAATATTGAATTTATTCCTCTTGATCTATCACTAATCGTTAGATGTCATCGTGATGTCATAAGGAACCGAAGACATAATCATCATATTTGAAGTTTCTTGTTATTGCAGATTAAGAATAGTTTTTGACTAATCTTTGAATACTGTCATGATGCTTTTGATTAAGCAAGATAAGATTTCCCTTTGTAGAGTAGAAATGATTATGAGTTTTATCTTAAGAATAGAGTTTACTTGCTGAATAGTTTTGATTAGTTTACTTGATGAATGGTTTTGATAGGTTTACTTGTTGAATAAATTTTACTAAATTAATTGTTTGATTGTTTATTTGCTTACTTGTTGATGCTCATTGATTAGAATAATTTGTTGTTGTTGTTGCTTATTAAGTTGAATAGATTCAATAGATTACTTGTTGTTTCTCATTAGATTAAATAGGTTAACTTGTTCAAAGTAGGGTTTTGATATGCTTCTTTAGGAACAGTTCATCTATTCATTGTTTAAAAGTTGCTTAGGGTAAATAGTTCAAGTTCTTTGATAGGGTTTGCTCATTGATAGTCCTTGCTTAAGTAAATTAACCCTCACATAGACCATCTCCTTAGTTAGATCATACTTCCTCTAGGTTTTCTTCCTTGGTATATATAATGCTACAACTCTAAGTTTACTTACCCTGGGTTGACAATTTAATTGAGGGATTTAGTGCATATAGAACACCCATCATTTTTGGCGTCGTTGTCGGAGAGTTGTCTCAAGGTAGGAAATAATTAGGATATAGATCATTTCTGAACTTTAGCATTAGTTTGGTGGCAGGGAAACTTTAAGACGAGAGATAAGAACTTGTGCATCTGTTATAGAAGGTTCCCCCAAACCCAATGGTAATTTTTCTTTTTTTTTGCTTTCATGAACAGACCTAGGGACCCAAAGGGAAGATACATTAAAACCAAATTAGACCTTTCAACCAAGGTTCCTTTCGACCTTTTGGGGGGGAGGAACATTCTTCTCATAAACTCAGCAGATCGATACCAACAAGTAGGATATAGCTCATCCCAAAGAGCTAAAGCTATCTCTGAAGAGACTAAAACAGGGAGCACTATAGAACAAAAAATTGAAGATTCAATAATAGTGGGACAGGAGGAAAAACCTCTCAAGACTTCCATATAACCAACCAACACAACCTATTTTTTAACGCCATCAGGAGACCCTAACTTTGTAGACATCATAGACCTTGAACAGGTGAATACTATGTTTGGTAGTTCAACCAATATAATTGTTTCTCAAATTGAAACAGAAAATTTGGCACCAATAATATCAATTGGCTTGAGTAGAGTCCCAAACATCCAAGCATTCAGAAGACCTTCCCATCAGAGGGATACCTTTCTTAGACAAGAACTTTGGGATACTTTGTTCTCTTCAAGGATAAAACCATATAGGTACTCTCTTTTTGGAAACCAGACTAGTATGGATGATCAGGAGGATCACAACAATGTAAGATACGAGGAGGGAGAAGAAGTTGGAAACCAAACCGAAACCACCTTTGGGTTTCCAATTTTGGATGCCACACGGAATGTCAATATGAAAAATATTCCCCTCTTGGCACTGCCCACTGTTGACGATAAAAATCGCAATGGGGATTTCGCCTGCAAAGTATTGCTAAAGCCTATTATTATAAGCTAACGATATATATAATACTAGTAGGTGGGACCCCCTTATAGACTGGAGGATCAGGTCTGGTTCTTATTTGATGTTTATATTGTTTTTAGACATTGCTTACATGGTTCTACTTGAGTGATGATGCGATCTTAGTTTTATTTGTGATATAATGACAGGTGGATAATGCATGCTATGTGTGGGTTTCGTGCTCTAAGCTCCAAATTCTTTGTATGAATGGCTTATATTCACGATTATGGCATTGTTGTTTAAGCCATGAATTGTCACATGTTGTACCTACACAAGACACATGTTGCTTATAAGAGGAAATAAGAGCAATAGAAAATAGAAAAGAGACCTATGAAAAAATCTAAGGAAAAGGAACTAAGTTATCCTATATTATAGTATGCCATGCTACATTATATGCAAATGAAATTAAAACGATTATTTTTAGTCCTAGATAACAAAGTTAGTGGCTATTCAACATATTGAGTTATATGAAGGCACATTCGATATGCATTATGGTATGTTTGGAAATGGTTATTGTGATATAGGGTGGCGCATTTGACAAGTAATGGATGTTAGTTTCGATGCATGGATTAATTCAATGGATTAAGGGATGGTTGGTTGGCGTGCACTAAGTAATTGAATGAATAAAGGATGGAAGTGACGTGCATTTACTACACGTCACTCCATACCTCTTCCATTGGCCATCACCCTAGCTTGAATATTGTTCAATTGTTGTTCGCTGTGGTTAATATCCAATTTTTAGGCAAGGGAAGAACTGCTCGACCAAGCTCGCGTTTTTAAGGCTATTTGGTTACAGGTATGTTCTTTTTTGTCATCCATGAACTCGCTCTATTTATGAAATAGATGTTGTCTCGGTGATGTATTGGTCTGTGTTTTTATTAAGGCTAGCAACTATGTGAACTATGGTGTTTATCTGAAATGGTTGTTTGTGTGGTTCTCGCTGCAAATGGAAAAATTGGATGGTTAAAGTCCCAGTTTCATTGATTATTCTGAGTGGTAGAAGCCATGAAGTCTCTCGGTTGTCTTTATAGGTTTTTTGTTGGAGGGTTAATTCGTTCCAGACTTCTTGGTTGTCTCCACATAGTTCTTGTCACCATACCCAGTCATAATTTTTGTTATGGGGTTGTTGGGTTTGTTCTCAAACCACCTTGTGTCACTGCATATCGTTTCACCTGGTTGAGGGCTAGCTCATGATTATTGATGTCTATGCAATTGGTTATGATGGTTATTATGCCAAGGGGCTCTCTTTAGGGTTCGTTTCTTTCATGGCTCTATTTTCATATCAGTATTATTCGGGTTGATTGGGGAAAACCACGAGGGTTATGCTCTGCGTGTTCTCAGGTTATTACAGGCCAGTAAGAAGCCTCTTCTCCTCTGTTTGTGATCTCTCCTACCTGGTAAGTTATCACCCTATCTTGCAATCCATTGGTTATGTGGCCTATGTGTCCACTGTGTTGTCTCAAAGGGTTATCACCTGTTGTTGGTGGTCGACTCCAGTCTCCCTATGTTGTTTCCACATAGCGAACCTTAATTACTCAGAACCCACCCTTGATTATTCAAAACCATTTTGATAATGAACCAGTCGGGTATATCGTTGATCGTTATGAGTTGGTGGAGCAACGTTGACAGTGGTGATTATTGGTTCGTCTCTGTTAATAGCATTGACAGTGGTCTTTATTATGGGTAGATAGTCATTGCATTATTTATGATGACAGTTGAATTGATAACTCAACATGTTTAATTGGTTGGTTTGAGAACGAAATTGGATACACGGTGGTTGCCTCTTGTGTTGTTACAATTGGATTGTTAACCCAAAATTATTTTATGGTTAATTAAGTCACAACGATGCTTCTTGCATTATGCGTTGGTCTGTGTGGGCTTCCTACAACATGGTATAAGTTGAATAAATGATTGCTATTACTGTGTGTTTTGATTCCCAATCGAGAGTATTGCAATTTAAAAATCATGATAGTTGTGACGTGGCTGTCTATCGTGTATGTTTTATGGATACCATGCTTTGTATCAGAGATGGGCACAGGTTCTATAACAATATGGTTTTGTTTGCAATTTAATTGTTAAATTGAATTGAGGAATGGAATCAGGCACAATTTTAAAAGAACTTGTGTCTGTGTTTGATTTGAAGGTTTAATTTATGACGATGGTTGATGATTTGGATGTTGAATAGAGTTGATACAAATGATTGTGTGTTCATTAGTATTTTTTAAATGTTTGAAAGAAGAAGTAAGAGTAAACAAAATTCTTTTATAGGTTTTTTTGGCAATCATATTATTTTTAGTATGATGAAACTGTGTTTAGTTAAAAGTGTTAGGGATTTAAATGTGAATAGTGAGCAAGTTTAACATAGAGTAATGGTTAAATTACACACAGTGATCATTAATTGATCACATAAATTGTTTGGTTAGTGTTGAACATTTGCGTTAAATACAAAATGGTTTTATGGTTTACTTAATTAATTTTGTGAACAGTATCCGCTCTTTTTCCCTACCATTATTTCTCTTTTCGTTAGTTACAATCCCCTTGCCTTCCCATATTCATTACTCACTCCTTGTTCCTAAAATTTAATTACAGTTAATAAGAGCTCTGTATTGTGACAGTTTAAGATCACAAGGATGGATTACAGTGATATGTTCTTTGGTTTACATTTCAGATGATTGTTTGTTGTCGGTTAGCAGTAACCATGTTCTTTTTCCCCTTATTTTAACATTTTTCGCTCAATACAAACCCCTCGCATATCCCAGAACCTTTGTTCACCCCCTTCTCATATTTTAAAAGAGTTGACATGTATGGTTGTTAAAGAAACTACTTGCTAATCAATCGTGCATACATGAATGAGTTTTTTCAGCCGAGGTAGCCATGGAAGAGGTAACCAAGGAAGAGGTAATTGGAACAGGGGCCCCAGAAAGGCCAAGATTCTCCATTCACTTTGATATTGACTCGCAAGAGTTAGGCCGATTATTTCAAGCTGGGTTTTTTAATTGGATTGGGAAAGGAGTGGTCCAACCTAGGCTTGAAAGGCCTCCATTCCAGGTTCTACAGGCCCATAGTGTCACCGTGCATCCTCATGTCTCACTACATCCTGAAGTTCCCGAAAATGATGGATGGCAAGAGATTGTCCACCCGACAGTCCCCCAACATTGTGGCTGACCCAATTTGTCTCTACCTACTCCCCCTCCTATCAATCATATTGTCCAAGTTTCCCCTATCCACTCACCAATTCAGTATTCCCATGCTAGAAAAAGGTTGAAAATCGAGGCCCACCATGCCCCTGAAAAAAGAAAATCCATTGTTGTCCCTTCCTCACCCTCCAATGGCTCTGATAAATCTGTGTCCTCCCGGATGCATTTGAGGGATGATTTCTCTCATGTGATCAACGAGATTAAACCTAAAGGCTCAGCACAGCCAAAGGAAGATTCAGAGAGATCAAAATGTGACAGCAACAACAAGGGAAGGATTGCATCTTAGAGTGGGAAATATGGATTTTAAGTTTTATTTTATTTATTGTTGATGACAGTTGACTTCAAAAATTTTGGACATCATGCTATTTTTGGATATATGAGTAATATATTTTGAAAATAATTTCAAATATCATTGAGATAAATTTTCAAATATGAATGTGATGATGGGAGTCACAAGGAGGGTTGTTTTGTTTAATTAACTAGTTGTGTTATGATTTTTAAAATCTAAAGGGGAGTCACAAGGGGTCCCACCTACTAGTTATTATTTATTTTAAAACCCTTATTATGATTTATTACTTTTGCCCCTAACTAAAAAGTTGGTTGAGTTTTTAGTTAACTTAACTAATGAAGTAGTTCAACTATTTCAACCAATTCTAATTTGCTTAAAGGAAAAAGGAAAGGGAGGAACAAGAGGAGAATAGAAGGAGACACATACTAAGGTTTGCTCTTGAGTTTTGTTAAGACAATTTAGTTTTCATTCATTCCTTAATTCATTAGAACCCTAATTCTTTTTTATGATAGCAGGGTCTTATTGTAGACAATAAGATTCAGGGCTGAATTACATCATTCAGACACTTGTTTTTCAGAGGTGTTGATCTATCTTTGATAGTTTGTGTAGACTTATTTGTTTGTGAATTAGTTTTAATGACTGACAAAGGCTATTGTGAATATTCTAGTGGGAAGCAACCTGTGGCAAGTTGATCCATCTTTTAAAGTTCAATTTTTTATTTTCTGTCAGAAGTCCTTTTGTATGTTTCATCGGGGACGTCTAAGTTTGACTTTGGTCCAAAAAATTCTCAGGAAAGTTTTGTAAAGAGAATGATTCTTTGATGAATTGGAATGAAATAAAGGATTTCTTTATGTCTCATATGTGTTCATTATTGACTTGGTGTCTTTACTTCTGTCTCTATATTTATTTCATCATCTAATATAATCTAAAAATTACAAAAAAATGAGTTTTTCAGCAAGCTTTTAATTATAAAAAAACAACCTAAGCACTTTTAAATAATACTTGTGAATTAGGATATTAGTTTTGATGGCTATAAATATAGGGTGATATTCCCTTCTATCTTGATTTAGCCAAGAAAGATATGAAAATGTTTGAGTAAGATCATTTCATATCTTTTCCTCAACATTTATTTGGCGACCATACTGGGGAGATCTTCGATATCTCTCTGGTTAATTTTTATGCTTGATTAGCATCGAATACATCTATTTTTCTGATATTGATTCTTTGACTGTTTTATTTCTTAATGGTTGTGTATGTTGCAAGGAAACCCAATATTGAGCATAGTCTTGAAGATCATACCAACATTGCTTTGAATTTTTTCAACACCATTTTAGACACTTCCAATACTCGTGATGAGCTTAATCATTCATGAGAAGCAATTGAACAAGATATTAGTGCCTAAGAACGTTGGGAAGCTAGACATAGACAGCCCAGAAATCTGCAGTAACCTTCTTGTTCCTTCAGTTTTGGCCTTACTTTCATGTCCTTAGACTTTCACGTTTCTAGAATAAGAAGATGCTTATCACCTAAAATTAATCCTATTGTTGAAATAGGAAGGAGGAACATTGTGTTGTCAACCCAACAAAGTGCTCTAATGAGAAATTTGTCTAATTTATCTAGTTCATCTTTCTCTCCCTCACCTATCATCCACAAGATGGCATCTAGTGGTGGCTCTGGTGGCACTGGAAGTGCTTATTCCTCTCATTCTTCATCTTCTTCAGTGATTTGTAGCTTATATAGCCACCATATCCCTGTCCAATCTACCACAAACATTACCAAAGTCATTAAAAAGTATGGGCTTTTTCAGTTTGAAGAAGATGCCACAACCACATTGTGGCATGTGTCCTCTCCTCTTAACCTAGCACCTGCTACTCGTCCACTTCCTAAATTCAAAGAAAATCTCCCTAGGTTCTCGAGAAATAACACTTTCACTACAAATGAACACTTGGCGGCATTTTCTAATGCTTGTCACAATATAGGAGCCAATGACAATGATACTTGCATGCTCTTATTTGTCAATTGCTTTGAAGGGAAGGCTGTGGTCGATTTCTTTGACCTTCCTCCTAAGATTTTGTCTACTTGGGAGGAGTTAGTTTATTGGTTCAGATACACATATGGGCAATCCAAAATCCCAACTAAGAAGTTACAGGAGTACAATAACATCACCTATAAGGATGGTGAGACCATCAAGTCCTTCAACTTGCATTTCACTAAGCTATAAAATCAAATCCTTGAACTCATTCGACCTCAGAACTAAGCCGATTTCATGCATTATTACAATGCATTACCTTCTCCCTATCGTCATAGTCTTGAGGAAAAATTCATTGATAATCACGGTTCCACTCTGCATACTTTTTTAGAGTATGAAGAACAACTCGAAAGAACAGGTCTTCCCCAAGGAGAATTTGTTAAACAGATAGACATGTCTTCCCTCTGACATCTAGTACAAGATATGAATAATCATATGATAGCATATGAGTGAAAGGGAAATGTCTCCCCTCTAACCCCTGGAACTTCATCCTCTTCTGCACTTCCCTTTAGAAACCCAATTGAAAATAATTTTCAGCCTAAAGCTATCTTGCCTCGAAGTTGGTGTAACTTTTACGAGGAACACCACGAGGAAGCCACATGTGAGGTAGGGAAGAGTGCCAGATATAAGTTATTTGGTAAAAGACCATAAACTACCATCGTTGTCCTAGATTTTGCAGAGCCAAAATATGTCATGATCATCAATACTAGGAACAAATCCTATGCTCCCAAAGGCAAATTTGATCCTCCCCGCAATTCTTCTATCCCAAGATCATCATCACCAGTTGCTACTATTTGGGTTCCTAAAGTTTCTGAAAGTCAAGAAATTACCTCCCCTCTCCCCTCTTCCAAATATAATATTTTGAATCAGTTGGCCAGCATCAAAGCAGATGCAACCCTTATGGACATGGTTGTCACCCCTAAACAACAGAGGCATATGAAACAATTCATGGAAGAAAAAAAAATTGTTGTATCCAACCTATTTGAAGAGGTAAATGAAGAGGATTCATCTGTAAATAAAGTAGGTCTACATAACTTTAGATACTCTGTAAAAAAATACCCCTTTTATATTTATGTAAAGATTATGGATAAAATCGCCCATTGTTTCTTCATTGATGGTGGTTCAGTCCCAAGTGTGATGTCGAAGATTATTATGGAAGAGCTAGACTTTTCTTGTACAAATGAAAATGTCAGAATCATGCTCTCCAATAATAGTCTACAACAAACAACCATAGGCGAGATTAAAGATGTGACCTTAGTTTTGTGTGCACACCCTGAAATAAGGAAAACCCTTAGCATTCAGGTAATTGACATGCCAGTAAGAAATTAATCAATCATCTTGCGAAGAGATTGGAAAGCCTTAATAGGTGGATACCTCTCACTCAAAGGAACACATTTATCTGTTCCTTGGAATGGTAAAAACATTATAGTCCTTCGAGAGGGAAGGATTTCACCTTACATAGAGACTGTCCCACAACCTAATGTAAACTATATCGAAGAATACCTAGGAGTGTGTTGAGTCTCAGTTTTGACATATATAATGCCCTATATTACCTTGTATCTGATCATTTTTTCCTATGTTATAATCCTATACTTGACTATTTCCTCCCAAACACATACCCAATGACCTTGTTCATGTTCACAAGAGGTAATTGATGATTTAAAGCATGATTTTTTAACTTTCTTGAATTAATTCGATTAGAGTGTTTTATCTTGTATAATCCTAACGGTTTGATTCATGAGCAGCCTATTCTGGTACCAAGTCATGCGCCTAATTCGGCACTCAGGATTGTGACTGTGTGTATTCCGGTATTAAACAGTTACCTACAAGATTTCGGCACCAGCATTCCAGTACTAGATTTTCTCCTCAATTTACGAGCAGATGATGATGAATCTAAATATTTTGGGAGATGGGTTTTGTCCGGAGCAGTGTTCTCATTCGGACCCATGGTCCAGAATCCAAATATCTCACACGTATGGACCTCCATTTTAGGGGGAACAATCCATCCTCAATCTTTGCCAATTTTCCAAAAATTCTAAGATCATGCCCAGATTCGTGGGAACAACATTTTCTTCATTAGATAGTGGTTGTACTCGACCTCCATTGATGGAAATTTGTTTTGATTTGGATTGGATTGTCTATATCCAAATTTGTAATGTAAAAATCATATAAATTGAGTGATGGCTAAGACAAAAGAGAGAGGAATTACTATGATGTAAGATTGGTTTTTGGAGAATGATATACATTGTTATGTTGGGAAATCAAATGTTGAGTTTATGATCCACTTAATCAATTGAAGGAATGAAGATGTTGTTTGTGCAATTTACGGGTATGATTAGAACGCTTTAGTCTGCTATCATTTTAGAGGTACCTTGTTGGTTTGTCAATAGCCCACCGTCCCAACTAAGGTAAACCTCTCTGTATATTCTTTGTCTGATTGTGTGAGTATTTAACAGGTATGTTTTGTCAATTTTTTTTAAATGCATTTTAACTATTAAACACAGAATCTCTTTCTTTTGAATTAGTGTGAGCAGTTAGTTTCCTTTCTTTTCCTGTAGGATAACATTTAAGAATCTGATGTGTGGGATTGCTTAGTAAACAAATATTGTTATTCTGAGTGTGAGATAGTAGTGTTCTTAGTGGGTACAGAAATAATAGGACTTCATCTTTTTACTTCATGTTCCATAATGAAGCCTTTCAATTATATTGATTGTTTTATGTACTACACATGTTTGATTGAATTACATGAAGCTGGAATTGATTTTGATTTCAAGAGTGATTGGAGTTGATTGTTATTTACTGTTTTGATTGCTACAGGAGACAAGCTTCTCAAATTCATCTCTTTAATTCATGAGCCTGGAATGAATCGAATTTTTCCTTAAGATAGAATCATTTGATTGATTTTTTTTCTTGAGAAGTTTTATTATCAGTTTTATTTGCTAAGTTTGAAGTTGTGTGAAGCATTTGGATATCCTAAAATAGAGTGTTAATTGTTGATTAGTTTAGTTGCTAGAGGGGACATATCCAAAGTCCATCTCTTTTATTTCATGAGACTATGAATGGACAGATTCATTACCTGAGCAAAAAACCTTTAGATCACATGCTTGTTGGATTATGTTTAGAAGTTTTGTTTTCTAATCTTTAAGTTGTGTGAGGAAGATAGATTAAAAAGTTGTAAAACAGAGTATTGATATTGATTGTTTCTTCTTTATGCTACACTCATCATACATAGGAACCTATCTGTTATTGGCACATATAGTGCATCAAATTTATTGATTATGAATCCCAAATTGACATTTAAATGAGTGTAAGATATATATTGAACATATTTATACACCAACATTTTGGCGTCATTGCCGGGGAGTTGTAAACGGTAATAGGTAGCATTTGAATTTAATGATTTTGGATTGGTTTTATGGACGACCTAAGGGTGGAGAGAAGACGATAAGATGAGAGGTAAGAACCTGCACATCTACTTTAGTGGGGTTTCTCCAAAGTTAGGTTGTCCTCTCCCTTTTATGCAGAAGTGTGTTTCTCCTTATTTTATGCAAAAGTGTGTTTTTATTTATGCAAATTTAGGTTTTATTTATGATAAGCTAACTTGTGCGAACCGATAACCTAGTGACAGCAGGGTCCCAGTAACACAAGGAGTTCAAGTTTGGTGTGTTTTGTTTTTGAAAATAGTTTTAAAATACATATCTTTGATGATAAATCAAGTTTGGGGTGTTGTAAGAACCCCCCCAATACTAATTTGTGTTGCGAGATGGGGATCATCAACCAGCTAGACTAATTCAAGGATGATCAAGAGATTGAAGAATGTTCCTCCAAGAAATTTCTCACATTCTAGAAACAACTAGGATATCTACCTCTTAGGAAGAGCATATCTTGATAGTAGCCAAGAATTTAGTTGTCTCTCCACAAAAAGATTTAGAAGTCCCTTCGGATTTCTATTGTCAATTTGTTGAGGAGAATCAAGAATCATGGATAGAATGCAATGGAGAGTAACCATTAGAACTTGATATTGAGGAGTTCTTAGCATGCCTCTCAGCAGATCCTATATGTACCTTAGAGACCAATCATATTGAAGAAAATGCTCTGTGTGGAATGGAAAAGGAGGACATGTTGTGTGACCTAAACAAGGAAGAAAAACGAGAATATCTTGATCCTATTGAAAGATGGTTCCAATTAGTTGTCAAGTCACACTACTCTGTTACTTTTCATTATTGTTTTATGTCATCATTAAAGCATTTGATCCTTCATACTCTGGTATGCATTAAAATTTATCTTTTAAACCCGAGTATAGATATATTTCTAACCCTGTTACACACATGGCTTCACTGGAAATTTTCCTATGCTTGAAAAAATGCTTTCTCTTTTCTCAAGTAGGGTAGGACAATGAATAAATAGTTGCATATAGTTAGTGGTTCAGTTTAAAATACAGTGCAACAGTTCTTTTATGTTTTCCGAATAAGACAATTGACAAGGAAGCTTGTTGGAAAGAAGGAGGTCACTATTCCCATGCCCAATCTTTGTTCTTATAGCAGGTTGCTTGCTAACAAACATATCAAAGGAAGAAACATGATTTTTTTTTGGTACCGAGACTGCATACAAGCAATATATCAATAGTGTCCTAGCAGCCCGGATGCATTCTTCAAATCCGGTCATGCACACTCAAATTTTCTGGATGGTCTTCAAAGCTCAAGTTCATGCAAAAATAACTCAGAATTTAGATATGTAAGTATCAACTCCAAGGGTGACTTGAGGTAAGCATTTTTCTAATCCTTCTGATTTATTGAAAATGAAGGAAACTTATCATAAAGACAACATTTCAAGCTTGTTATTCTACCACTTTTCCTTTCCTCTTCTTTTCATAATCTCACCAATACCCACTTATAACCCCACATGTGTCCCTTTTGTTAAATTGTTCAGTATGCATATATGGGATCAAGTGTCTTTTCCATTTTGCAGATAATAATGAAAATCCTAGAGAAATTGAGGTACTTGTGGGACATCATATAGTGCAGTTACAGTCTGTTGGTTTGCAGCAATAATACATACATTTTGGGATCCCACTTGAAACATCATAAATCCATTTTTTTGTAATATTGTCATTAACCATGAATTGGAAACATAGTTGCCAAGATTGTTGTTTCTCAAATGTTGGAATTGTTAATGTATTCAGTAAATGCCTTTCTATGTGCCTATGTGATTTTGGATATCATCTTGAGATATGGTAAGAGCACTTGCAAAACATCCCACACACTATTTCCAGAACCTCGATCATTGCATGTTGTATTTGGAGAAGAAGGTCTTGATAGAGAGCTACAAGAAGTACGAGATGAGCTCCAAGAAGATATTGATCTTTTGAATATCATTGATGGATTTGTTGTTGAATCTCTTCGAGATCACTGCATGGAAAATAGAAGACTTGAAATCATGATTCGATCCAGGAACAACAATGCACATGTTAGCTGACATTGGTAGGAACCATGGAGAAAGGTCTTCAAGCTGCATTCCATCACTCAAGTCAATTTGTAGAGGCATAGGAAATGGACAAATTACTGGAATTCCTCCCTTATGAAGAACTAACACCAAGTACTTATCAAACATATCCATAACCTCAATTGTGACATTTCCATCTACTTGGACCACACTCTGCCATTTATTTGAGGCTATATTCCCAACACTACATCAAGCCAATTGATTAGGGGCATTTGTTAGAATGTAAAAGAAACCATAATGATGTTCCACAAACTATTGCACACCAAACTCACTTTCTCGTATCCTTTGCAGCCCAGCTCTCATATTAGCTTAATGAATCAAATAGACCTCTGATGATATTCTTGAATTCCAACACATACCCACATGAACATAACCAAGTTGTTTTTCAATCTATTCCAGTCAAGAAAAACTTCCTCCCTGTAACAACTCCTAAGATAATAATGGAATGATGTGACTAAACCAGGTTGTCTTTCCATTCTCCTGCATAGAACTAGATATTCCTTTCCTTCGGGAATGCGCTAGAAATATAACCAGGTACCCCAATGCTCTAGGGGAGTCGAGACCTCTAGAGGCATTCTGGACTGTATCTCGGCCTGTAATTGTTGTTGTAGTTCTATGGTGTCTGCCATGAAAGCTTCAATGTAACTATTTTTGCCTTGAAAATGGTAAGTGAGAGTAGGGTCTTGGAGGTTGGACATCCATTGATAAGGATCGTACCATGTCCTCCCATGTGTAGAGATGGAAACTAGGGTCTTCCTGGTCACTGGAGATTTGAGGAAATTAGAGTATTGGTGAATAGATGGTGTTGATTTTTTTAATTTTGCACAAAGGCAATGGAAATGGACAGGATGGGGTCGAGAAGAAAGGATATCGGGAGTGGTGGATCAGATGCCTTTGAAATTTTCTAATTCTCATGTGCATTGTTTCATTCTGGATTCATCATTATATTTAGGAATCAGTCTGAGTTATTGCAGTAGTTTGGTGTCGTTGTGGGTTTAAATTTTGTTTACTTTGGGCATTTTCTTTTCGAACTCTCTGCCTTGCTTTTATAGACTTGGATGATAATTTTGATTCAGAAAATGAAACCATCCATATAAATGGTTATACATGTATTATCATTGTTGACATCAAGGATCCTATGCGTCTTGGTGTCAAAGAAGTTGTTGAAGTCTACAGAATGGCAGGTATTACATTGAGAATGGTTGTTGGCGACAATATTAACACAACAAGAATAATTGCAACAAAATGTGGATTTTTAAAACATGGGTTCGACTGTCAGTGTTGCTGATGCAACAACTTATACCTCTTTAATGGATGGTCTTTATTAGCAAGTTGTTAAATATATTGCGGCATCCATGAAGCGGCTGAAGGAAAATGATTGGAGCAACAATTTTTATTTTTATTTTTATTTTTTTTAAGCAAGAGTGGTGCTTTATCTATTGCAAATGATGTGTTGTTTCTAGAAGTCGATAGTTTTGTTGCATTATATGGTGTTACTTCTCCACAACTTGCAATTCCATCATCAACAAAAGCACCTGTGCATGCTCATTTTGGAGAACTTGATGACTTTGTTGCATTTTCAAATGTGACAGCAGCTAAATCTTTGGAGAATATGAAGGTACATGCATGTATATTTGATTTCTGAAAATGCAACTGACTTGAATATTACAAATTTTGAGAAGACCACACAATTGGAATTATCATTCGCATGCAAATGAGCTCTTTTCCAGCTACAAATTGCCACATCTGTTATACAAGCCAGTCTTCCCCAATGCATGCTTATAACTTGACAATTGATGATATGGATTAATCATTTGAAAAATATATTTTGAGGATGAATTGGTGCGCTTTCAATCAGAAAATCAGTAGGATTCTCAACATCTTCAATCTTTCCTGCAAGCCAAGACTTCAAAGGTAGATGCATCATCTCATTTTGAGAAAAATATGAGGTTGGATATTTTAAATTCTGTGGAAATCATGATGAAAATGGAAGATGGATTTGCTATGGACAATCCCAATGGCAACCCTCTGATCATTTTTTTATTGTCTTGCATTGTTTGCATGAGGCCATGCAAAACCTCAAGCATTGGGGAGTGGTTGTTAAGACAATAGTAGTTAGGATTATTATTTTTGTAATAAAAAGGAAGTGCCAACAGGAGCAGTGATCAGCCTAGTCCCAAAAGAGGAGGCTTCTAAAATCTCAACATGTCGTCATCCAATTACATAATACCCTCTTATTACAGAGCTTGGATCCCAGCCACCAAATTATTTTGCATTATTCCGATGCAAACTCAGAGTTCCTACATCTAATGTTAGTATTTGTTACATCTACATGGTTTTTTTTAGTTGAATCAGATCACAGGTCCTCTTCCAAAAAAATAAAAAACTCTAGTTACTTCTACAAGGTACAACCTACAAAAGTTTCAGAAACACTATCACCAGGTATTGTGTCAAAATCTCTTGAAGTACTAGAATACAATGTTCACCTTTGTGTTCATCCGATACCAATGATAATTTATGTGTTATTCTGATACTGAACCATCTTGTTGTGCTCATCTGGTACTAGACCACATCTAGTACCGAACAATGTCTCCACATCCATCCGGTACTAAATAAGGAACCCTATGTTATTATGGTACTATTCATAACCCTATGCTCATCTGGTACCAAAAGAGGAGGTCTGCACTATTCTGGTACTAAGCACAACCTTGTGTCCATCCGATACTCAGGTGGTTTGGTACTGGTAATAAGGTGATGGTAGCTCTAATCATATATTCAAGTTTTGTTGCTCTATTTAAATGCTTCAAGCAATAGGACATATAAACTCAACATTTTTTTCGTTTTAATAAGGAATTAGACTAATTATGTAGTAAACATATGGTTACTCTCAATTATTACACACTCCCTACCATGAATTTATGCAAGCCATTGTATACATCTCCTCGTATG
>ML826451.1:80383-93702 GCA_009831015.1 Picea engelmannii | reverse complement strand
GTCCACTATCCTATAATCATATTAGAGTCATAGACAACCCTTTCTCCTAACTTTGATCGAAAACGGATTGGATATGACTTAACATCAAATCACTAACAGATCTAATATATTATCCATGACTCCACTTGTCTGTCATAACTACTTTTCCATGGGTAATAAGTGTGAAGCATAAGACAGGAAGTTTATATTTTTTAAACTTAGGAGATGAAGAAGGATGAAAATTCAGGGGAATGCTTGATCAAGTGAAGAGTACCATCAATTTTAAAATTTTGAAGATCATTGTTGCATGAGGACATGCAATGACTTAAGCATGGGGGAATTTTGAGTCTCATTTGTGACATATATAATGCCCTATATTACCTTGTATGTGATCCTTTTTTCCTATGTTATAGTCCTATACTTGACTATTTCCTCCCAAACACATACCCAATGACCTTGTTCATGTTCACAAGAGGTAATTGATGATTTAAAGCATGCTTTGTTTAACTTTCTTGAATTAATTCGATTAGAGTGTTTTATCTTGTATAATCCTAATGGTTTGATTCATGAGAAGCCTATTCTGGTACCAAGTCATGCATTATTCTGATACCAAGTCATGTGGCTAATCCGACACTCAGGATTGTGACTGTGTGTATTCTGGTACTAAACATTTACCTACAGGATTTCGGCACCAGCATTCTGGTACTGGATTTTCTCTTCAATTTACAGGAATATGATGATGAATCTAATATTTGGGGACATGGGTTTTGTTAGGAGCGGTGTTTTCATTTGGAATCGTTGGCCAGAATCCAAATATCTCACACATATGGACCTACAACTCAAGGGGAACGATCCATCCTCAATCTTTGCCAATTTTCCAAAAATTCTAAGATCATGCCCAGATTTGTGGGAACAACATTTCCTTGATTAGATAGTGGTTGTACTCGACCTCCATTGATGGTTTTTTTTTTTATTTGGATTGGATTGTCTAGATCCAAATTTGTAATGTAAAAATCATATAAATTGAGTGATGGCTAAGCCAAAAGAGAGAGGAATTACTATGATGTAAGATTGGTTTTTGGATAATGATATACATTGTTACGCTGGGAAATGAAATGTTGAGTTTCTGATCCACTTAATCAATTGAAGGAATGCAGATGTTGTTTGTGCAATTTCTGGGTATGATTAGAACGCTTTAGTCTGCTATCATTTTATAGGTACCTTGTTGGTTCGACAAGAGCCCACTGTCCCAACTAAGGTAAACCTCTCTGTATATTCTTTGTCTGATTGTGTGAGTATTTAACAGGTATGTTTTGTCAATGTTTTTTAAATGCATTTTAAATTTTAAACACAAAATCTCTTGCTTTTGAATTAGTGTGAGAAGTTAGTTTCTTTTTTTTTCCTGTAGGATAACATTTAAGAATCTGATGTGTGGGATTGCTTAGTAAAAAAATATTGTTATTCTGAGTATGAGACAGTAGTGTTCTTAGTGGGTATAGAAATAATAGGACTTCATCTTTTTACTTCATGTTCCATAATGAAGCCTTTCAATTATATTGATTGTTTTCTGTACTAAACAGGTTTGTTTGAATTACATGAAGTTGGAATTGATTTTGATTTCAAGAGTGATTGGAGTTGATTGCTATTTACTATTTTGATTGCTACATGAGACAAGCTTCTCAAATTCATATCTTTAATTCATGAGCCTGGAATGAATCGACTTGTTCCTTAACATAGAATCCTTTGATTGATTGTTTTTCTTAAGAAGTTTTATTATCAGTTTTCTTTGCTAAGTTTGAAGTTGTGTGAATAATTTGGATATCCTAAAACAAAGTGTTAATTGTTGATTAGTTTAGTTGCTACAGGGGACAGATTCAAAGTCCATCTCTTTTATTTCATGAGCCTGTGAATGGACAGATTCATTACCTGAGAAAAAAACCTTTAGATCACATGCTTGTTGGATTATGTTTATGAGTTTTGTTTTCTGATCTTTAAGTTGTGTGAGGAAGATAGATTAAAAAGTTGTAAAATAGAGTATTGGTATTGATTGTTTCTTCTTTATGCTATACTCATCAGACATAGGAACCTATCTGTTATCGGCACATATAGTGCATCAACTCTATTGATTACGAATCTCGAATTGACATTTAAATGAGTGTAAGATATATATTGAACATATTTATACACCAATAGAGTGTATTCCATCTTTTCTGGGAAGGATAACATTCCCTTGGAACAATTTGATTTAGATGATGGTATGTGGCACATGCACTTCCATGGTTCATGTTCTAATGAAGGTAACGAAGCTGGAATTATCTTGATTTCTTCTGTAGGAAAAATCCATAACTTTTCTTATAGATTGGAGTTTGCTTGCATGAACAATGTCACTGAATTCGAAGCTTTATTACTAGGAATTGAAAACGCCTATAATCTTGGTTGTGGTCACCTTTCAGTTTTTGGGGATTTCGAGCTTGTTGTGAAACTTGTATGTAATGTTTACTTCCCTAGAAACAAGTTGATGAAATGATACACCCAAACTATTTGGGAACTTATCTAGAATCTATTATCTTTCAACATCGCTCATGTTAAGAGGGAATTGAACTCGATCGTTGATCGATTAGCTGTTTTTGCACCCTCTCCTACTCGGAAACTTCTGCCACATAGGCCTGATTGTAATTTTAAATCTCTATATCGTCCACACATCCCTGACAATATAGAATCTTGGAAGGTCTTCCCTAACGATGAGAGAATTTTTGCTTTCATTCAAAATGAACCTTTTAAGCCCAAAGAGATTATATCCATAGAAGGTGACAATATTCCTAAAGGATTGACTCCCCTAGAAAGTTCATAAAACCAGTTAGGAAAAAACAAAGACCTATCGACCTTGCATTGAAAGCAACTATTCGAAGGGAGTTGGAAAATTACTTAAAGGCTAGAATCACCTTTCCGGTCAAGTGACCTGAATGGATTTCCAAATAGGTACTTGTTCCGAAGTTCAATGATCATATTATCTTTTGCATTAATTTTTGCACATTCAATCAGGCTATTATGAAAAATCCTTCCCCTTCCCCTGATATGGAAATGATTCTGCAACAAGTTGTGAGGTCATAGATGATGTCCTTACTTGACAGTTTTTTTTGTTACAATCAGATCAAGGTAAAAGGGGCAGAGGCTTACAAAACTACCTTTATCATTGATTGGGTTACTATGAATCATGAAGGTATTCTTTCTAGCTTACCTGATGCAAGTACCAATTTTAAAATACCTATATAGATAACTCCTAACGAATTGATCAACATTCATATTTATCTTGATGATCTAATCATATACTCTAAAGGACCATCAATGGTCTCAAAATTTCAAAAATTATGGTTGGGTCCTTTCAAGATCTGTTTTGTCTTGGGTACTAACTCTTACATCCTAAAACATTTACAGGAGCGATTATTCTCCTACAACACTAACGATTCCCACTTAAAACATTATGTGGAACCAACTTGAAAAGTTTTAACGTTGTTTAGATTTTTTGTATATTAGTAGTCTAGCTCTGCTTTCATATTTTCCACTGTTTTCATTTCTGCTTTATAGTAGTTTGATCTCTGCTTTCTATTTTTAACAATTTCTTGCTCCTTTTACATTTCTGTCATTTTATTTCTGTTGTTTTAAAACTTTGCAATTTTAATCCTGCCATGATTTTTATTGCTTTTTCATCTTTTAGTTGATTTTGGTCAAGAATAAGATGTTGGATCAGTCCTACCATAGTGACGCTCATGCAAGATATTTTTAGTCAATAAAAATCAATATTACACAGTTGTTATGATGTTCCCCCTAAAAGCAGTTGAATTTCTTATATGCTTTCACTGTTGTCTTATAAAGAAATTGGTTACCTTCTGCTTCTACTTTACATTTCTTCATCCATTTGAAAATTTAAAAGAGCAAATCCATATTTTTTCTCCTTGAAATAAAGAGTAGATTCCGGTTGAATGATTATGCATACAGGGATAAACCCCCTCATACTTAACATTTTTCATGAGTTATTCCCAAATTCATGGTCATTTTCCCATTAAATCCACTCACTTCCCCCTATTGCATAATCTTCCTGGTTATATCTTCTTGATCTGTTGTTTTTGGTCTGCGAAACCATGAGTTCTGAGTTCTAAATCTGTTGAAAACAAATTTCCCTGTGGAGTCGCTAGTTTGTTGACGATAAAAATCACAACGAGGACTTCGCCCGCAAAGTATTGCTAAAGCCTATTATTATAAGCTAGCGATATATATAATACTAGTAGGTGGGACCCCCTTGTAGACTGGAGGATCAGGTCTGGTTCTTATTTGATGTTTATACTGTTGTTCGACACTGCTTATAGGGTTCTACTTGATTGATGATGAGATCTTAGTTTTATTTGTGATATAATGATAGATGGATGATGCATGCTATGTGTGGGTTTCATGCTCTAAGCTCCAAATTCTTTTTATGAATCGCTTATATTCATGGTTATGGCATTGTTGTTTAAGCCATGAATTGTCACATGTACCTGCACAAGACACATGTTACTTATAAGAGGAAATAAGAGCAATAGAAAATCGAAAAGAGAAATATGGAAAAATCTAAGTAAAAGGAACTAAGCTATCTTATACTATACTATGCCATGCTACATTATATGCAAATGAAATTAAAATGATTGTTGTTAGTCCTAGCTAACAAAGCTAGTGGCTATTCGACGTATTGAGTTATATGAAGGCACATTCGATATGTGTTATGGTATGTTTGGAAATGGTTAATGTGATATAGGGTGGCGCATTTGGAAAGTAATGGATGTTGGTTTCGATGCATGGATTAATTGAATGGATTAATGGATGGTTGGATGGCATGTACTAAGTAATTGAATGAGTAAAGGATGGAAGCGATGTGCATTTACTACACGTCACTCCATACCTCTTCCACTGGCCATCACCCTAGTTGGACTATTGTTCAATTGTTGTTTGTTGTGGTTAATCTCTGATTTTTCAGGCTAGGGAAGAACTGCTTGACCAAGCTCGCATTTTTAAGGATTTTTGGTTATAGGTATGTTCTTTTTCGCCATCCATGAACTCGCTCTATTTATGAAATAGATGTTGGCTCGGTGATGAATTGGTTTGTGTTTTTCTTAAGCCTGACAACTGTGTGAACTCTGGTGTTTCTATGAAATGGTTGTTTTTGTGGTTCTCATTGCAAATGGAAAAATTGGATGCTCAAAGTCACAGTTTCATTGATTATTATGAGTGGTAGAAGCCATGAAGGCTCTTGGTTGTATTTATGGGTTTTTTGTTGGAGGTTTCATTCGATCCAGACTTCCTGGTTGTCTCGACACAGTTCTTGTCACCATACCTAGTCATATTTGTTGTTATGGGGTTGTTGGGTTTTTTCTTGAACCACATGGTGTCACTGCATATCATTTCACCTGGTTGAGGGCTCGTTCATGATTATTAATGTCTGCGCAGGTAGTTATGATGGCTATTATGCCAAGGGGATCACTTTAGGGTTGGTTTATTTCATGGATCTGTTTTCATATCAGTATTATTCAGGTTGATAGGGGAAAACCACGAGGGTTATTCCCTACGTGTTCTCAGGTTATTATAGGACAGTAAGAATCATCTGCTCCTCTATTAGTGATCTCTCCTACCTGGTAAGATATCACCCTATCTTGCAAGCCATTGGTTATGTGGCCAGTGTTTCCACCGTGTTGTCTCAAAGGGTTCTCACTTGTTGTTGGTGGTCGACTCTGGTCTCCCTATGTTGTTTCCACAGAGAGAACCTTAATTACTCAGAACCCACCCTTGATTATTCAAACTCGTTTTGATAATGAACTAGTCGGGTATATCATTGACTGTTATGAGTTGTTGGAGTAGCATCGACAATGGTGATTATTGGTTCATCTCTGTTAATAGCATTGACAGTGGTATTTATTATGGGTATATATTCGTTGCATTATTTATGATGACAGTTGAATTGATAGTTCAACATGTTTAATTGGTTGGTTTGAGAACAAAATTGGATACACGGTCGCTACCTCTTGTGTTGTTATAATTGGATTGTTAACCCAACATTATTTTATGGTTGATTAAGTCACAATGATGCTTCTTGCGTTATGCGTTGGTCTGTGTGGGCTTCCTACAACATGGTATAAATTGAATAAATGATGCTATTATTGCGTGTTTTGATTGATAATCGGGAGTATTGCAATTTAAAAATCGTGATAGTTGTGATGTGGTTGTCTGATGTGTGTGTTTTATGGATATCATTGTTTGTATCAAAGATGGGCACAGGTTCTATAACAGTATGGTTTTATTTGCAATTTAATTGTTAAATTGAATTGAGGAATGGATCCGGGTACGATTTTAAAACAACTTGTGTCTGTGTTTGATTTGAATGTTTAATTTATGACGATGGTTGATGGTTTGGATGCTAAAAAGAGTCAATACAAATGAATGTGTGTTCATTGGGATTGTTTAAATGTTTGAAAGAAGACGTAAGAGTAAACATAATTCTTTTACAGGTTGTTTTGGAAAGCATATTATTTTCAGTATGATGACATTGTGATTAATTAAAAGTGTTAGGGATTTAAATGTGAACAATGGGAAAGTTTAACACACAGTAATGGTTAAATTACACACATTGATCATTAATTGATCACATCAATTGTTTGGTTAGTGTTGAACATTTGCATTAAATACACAATGGTTTTATGGATTACTTAATTAATTTTTTGAACAATATTTGCTCTTTTTCCCTACCATTAGTTCACTTTTCGTTAATTACAATCCCCTTGCCTTCCCATATTCATTACTCACTCCCCGTTCCTAAAATTTAATTACACTTAAGAGGAGCTATGTATTGTGACAGTTTAAGATCACATGGATGGATTACAGTGATATGTTCTTTGGTTTGCATTTTAGTTGATTGTTTGTTGTCAGTGAGAAGTAACCATGATCTTTTTCCCCTCATTCTAACATTTTTCGCTCAATACAAACCCCTCGCATATCCGAGAACCTGTGTTCACCCCCTGCTCATTGACAATAGTTAAACAATGTGTATGGATTGGATTGCATGAGTATGATATGTTGCTGAGCCAAAATTTATTTCATATTTTAAAAGATTTGTCATGTATGGTTGTTAAGGAAACTATTTGCTAATCAATCATGCATGCAGGAATGATATTTTTCAGCCGAGGTAGTCATGGCAGAGGTAACCGAGGAAGAGGTAATTGGAACAGGGGCCCTAGAAGGCCAAGATTCTCCATTCACTTTGATGTTGACTCGCAAGAGTTAGGCTAGCTATTTCAATATGGGTTTTTTAATTGGATTGGGAAAGGAGTGGTCCAAACTAGGCCTGAAAGGCCTCTCTTCCAAGATCCACAGGCCCCTGGTGTCCCCGTGCATCCTCATGTCTCACTACAGCCTGAAGTTCCTGAAAATTATGGATGGCAAGAGAATGTCCACCCAACAATCTCCCAACATCATGGCTGGCCCAATTTGTCTCTACCTACTCCCACACCTATCAATCAGATTGTCCAAGTTTCCCCTATCCACTCACTAGTTCAGTCTTCCCATGCTAGCAAAAGGTTGAAAACTGAGGCCAACCATGCCCCTGACAAAGGAAAATCCACTGCTACCCCTTCCTCACCCTCCAATGGCTTTGATAAATCTGTGTCCTCCCGGATGCATTTGAGGGATGATTTCTCTCATGTGATCAACAAGATTAGGTCTAAAGGCTTAGCACAGCCAAAGGCAAATTTAGAGAGATCAAAAGGTGAAAACAACAACAAGGGAAGGATTGCATCTCAGAGTGGTAAATATGGATTTTAAATTTTATTTTGTTTATTGTTGATGATAATTGACCTCATAAATTCTGGACAACATGCTATTTTTTGATATATGAGTAATATATTTTGAAAATAATTTCAAATATTATTGAGATAAATTGTCAAATATGAATGTGATGATGGGAGTCACAAGGAGGAATGTTTTGTTTAATTAACTAGTTGTGTTATGATTGTTAAAAGATAAAGGGGAGTCACAAGGGGTCCCACCTACTAGTTATTATTTATTTAAAAACCCTTATTATGATTTATTACTTTTCCCCCTAATTAAAAAGTTGTTTGAGTTTTTAGTTAACTTAACTAATGAAGTAGTTCAACTACTTCAACCAATTCTAATTTGCTTAAAGGAAAAAGGAAAGGGAAGAACAAGAGGAGAATAGAAGGAGAAACATACTAAGGTTTGCACTTGCATTTTGTTGAGATAATTTAGTTTTCATTGATTCCTTAATTCATTAGAAGCCTAAATATTTTTTAAGATAGAAGGGTCTTATTGTAGACAACAATATTCAGGGCTGAATTACATCATTCAGACACTTGCTTTTCAGAGGTGATGATCTATCTTTGATATTCTGTGTAGAATTGTTTGTTTGTGAATTAGTTTTCATGACTAACAAAGACTATTGTGCAGAGTGTAGTGGTTAGCAATCTGTGGCAAGTTGATCCAGCTTTTCAATTTCAGTTTTTGATTTTCTGTCAGAAGTCCTTTCTATAGTGGGAAAACCCCCTACGGACTACACTAGGGTTCTAAAGTGCAGGCAGAGCTAACCGTCTAAAGTCTCCTATTTTTAACAACTATCCCAAGAACACCCCACATTCATTCATAAAGTACAAAGTATATGGATCCGAGAGTATTACCCTAAACTCTGTGTCCGGTGTCGATCCCTTTGCATTCGGTCGCTTCTCGACTGCAAATATCCTCCCAAGTCTGACCTGCATTCACTAAAAGACAAACAAGAAACTACGAACATGCATTCTATATACGAATTAGTGGGCTAGATTTCATAACAAAATGTAGATCAAACATGAAGATTGAACACATTATATGGAAGGATGGAAACAATACTTCTTTATATTAATCTCACATAGTTACTTACAAAATGATATCGGCGACTGCTCCTCGAACCCGGTCCTGGGATCCTCTTCACCAAGCTCCAACTGCTTCCACAAATCCTTCTTCTCTCACAATTCTCTCTAGATAATGGGCATAGGCTTATGGATGAGGAAAAAGGAAAGAATAGGGAATTCTAGCTCAAAACTCACAATGTGGCTGCAAATTCTTGGGGCAAGGGGGGAAAGTGAAATGGGCAAAGTTTCATTGTAGCTATGTTTCTCCTTGGAATGAGACCCCAACACCTCCTTTTATATGACAAAAGGATGGTTATTCGGTTGGGTGACAAGCTATAGGCAGTCAATTGGTTAAGAAACCACCCAATAGCCCATAATCTCAACGAATCCCTTGCAACTTTTTATTTTTTGCAACTTTTGTGGGTATACGTGGGTTGTAATGGTGCAGGTAGCATACGTACATGGGTAGTAGTGGTGCAACTAGCATACATATGTAGGAAGTAGTGGTGTAGGGCACATACATCTTTAAAAATAGTGTTTTTAAGAAGAGTTGTTTTGTATTAGCTTGGCAAAAATAGTAAGTAAGATGGTCTGATGCCAGGTCTGCATGTATGGTGCAATTTAGGATTATAACATATGCCCCCTAATGTGTGAGTTCATAAGAGAATCTGATGGTTAAAATACATTACAAATTTTTACCAACGTACAAAGTGAGTGAGCTTGGGACCAGAGTTCGTGAGGTGCCATCTACAAAATAACAATTATCTCACTGAGGCGGGCATACCCATGCTCAGGATGAAATAAATCATGGCTTCCAATCAAATACACTACAGATCCATATCATATAACTATATAAAGTGTAGCCGTGAGAAATACATAGTTGATCTACATCTCAAAATCAAAGATATACATGTATAGTATCCATCTTCAAGAATCCAACGACCCCTGATGGTTGGAGATGAGGTCTTCAGAGCTCAAGCAACAACTTCAAGATATTCAAAACTCAGGTAGGAGTGTAATGTGAGTGTACAACTTCACTACCCAGAGGTCTTCAATGACTCATCGGGGAACATACAAGAGGATATCGGTGATCAAGCATAGAATTTCATTGATTTCGAACAAGGACTTGATTGGACTTTTAGGGATAGCCAGGCATGAGGTCAAGAGACAAAATGAAGAAAGGTTGAATCAAGTTGGGTAAAAATTCCCTTGGACAATAGCATGACTGATGATTAGACTTAGGAAGCTTGACATTGACATAAGTTCACGATGCAGGAGGCAACGCAAACTCTCCATGTGTTTGGAAGGATAACCAAACAGAGGACGACACATCTCTATGTTACGAGAACAGCTTCTTAAGGTCATATTAAATCTCAAATCTTGACAAACAAACGGAAGGATGTGCTTTGTCCAAGGGCGACTCATTGTGCTGCCATAAAAAGAAAATACTTTTCCCATCCTCTTTTTGGGGTATATTTGATTTTTTTTTTGTCTTTTTCAATATTTTGAAAGCTTGAAAAAGAATAAAATAATGCTATGTTACAAAGGAGGAATGAGTGTCACAAGCATACTAGTTCCAAGTGCAAGGAACACACTAATGCTCAGAGCAAGGAGATATGTGCAAGGAAAGGACACTCAGGAAAATTCCTCCATGGGTCAAGGTGTCAAGACGCAAAGGCAAAGTGCTACAAGGCTTGCGTATAAGGCGTGCTTCAAAGGTTCAGTTGAGAGAAACATGGAGCTGAAATTAGTCCAAAGATGCAGATATGCAAATGTGATTAATAAGACACAATGATAACATCCTTCAATGTATTTTTTACGAGCCCAAAGAAGGTAAGCTCGGTTTTTTCATTTTTAGAGAGTCTGAAAAAGAACAAAAGAAGGCTCCATTGGGGTACCTTTTTTGAAGATAGTCTAGTCAGCTCGAAAAAGGGATAAATTAGCACCGAAAAGATGTCTATTCAAAACCATTTTAATGAGTGTGACAAAGACAAGATCACTCGGCAATCTTTTCAATTTTAAGGAGTCTGAAAATAGCTTAACTATGAACTCGCTGCCTTTTTCTAGATTTAGTCTCCTTAGCCCGAAAAAGTATAAAATATACTTAGGAGAACTCTCCCGGCAAGACAAATCTCCCGAAGTGTACCTTTTTCCTCCTTAATCTACAGGCCGAAAAAAGGGGTAAAATCATGCTAGTAGATGTTTTTCTGAACCATTTAACGAGTGTGAAAGAACAAGGTCACTCGAAGATCTTTTCACTTTTAAGGATTCTGAAAAGAGATTAACTATGAACTCTGTGAAGGATGTTCTTCCGGACCAGTTTAACGAGTGTGAAGAAACAAGCTCACTCGGAGATATTTCCAAATTTAGGGAGTCTGAAAAGAGCTTAACTATGGACTCTGTGAGGGTTCCTTTTTCGTAAATTTAGTCCCTCGGGCCTGAAAAAGCGTTAAACTTATACCTGAGAATACTCTTCTAGCGAACCGAAGTTCCTAGAGTATACCTTTGTTTGTACAATTGGTTGTCCAGACCGAAAATGGGGTAAACTACCACCAGACATATGTGCTTTCAAATTTGAGTTTGACGAGCGTGAAGGGAAGCAAGATCGTTCAACAATATTTTCATGTTTAGAGGGTCTGAAAATGGCTGAAAAGAAGACCCGTTTTTTTGGGAGTCCATAGGGTGAAGCCAAGAGTGATGACATATCAGACATGTAAAGGCTCAAACTCATAATTAAGACAAGACTAAAAGGAATCCCGAGCCTAAAGTCATTAAGGACGTCATGGACACCAAAATGCAACCAGGATCTACCTAGGGCATCCATGTGAAGGTAGGATCTACCACTAAATTATGACACTTATAGAGCAACAATGATGGTTTCGTGTTGCAATTTGGTGCGGTCGATCCTATGGTAAAGTGAAAAAGATAATGAGGTGCAACAAGTGGAGGTGGAATCCTAACTTGAATGCATAAAGTTGGAAAAATGATTTTTCACCAAAGGACCTTAAAAGTGCCCCAACTCCCAAAAATTTTATTGAACCAAAATTAAAGTGTATCGTAACATCCAATGAGAAACTCAAAACCACGTTACATGATTTTCAAGCCAGAAAAAACAACAAAAAGGGTCAAAAAATGACAAAAAGGGTCAAAAAAGTCTATAAATAGAAGTTGGTAGCTCATTATCACCATTGCAAATTGAGAATTGACTAAAAATCCAAAAACACTCCTTTGTGAAAGAAGTTGATTCTGGGAGCTTTCGTGGATGAAACGAACTTCTGCTTAGACCAAGTAAGTACAAACTAGCTCCTCCTACATTTCCATACTTTCTTTTTGCATTTCTTTTTGTTTTTTGGGGGGCGCGCACCCTTAAAAAGGTCACCCCTGCATGTACACAGGCTATCTAAGCACAGCCCGCATATGCACATAGGAAAAGAATAATATTCCCACGTACATACACAACTATGCTCAGTACATCCCGCGTACACCCTCTAACATATGAAAAAAAGTGAAAATGCATTATTTAACTCCCCTTTGAATTTGACATTTTGCAGAATGTATGTCCATTGGAGAGAGAGGGAGCATGAGGACATTGATATACTAGTCGAGGAAGACCTTGTTGTTGTCACCACATTAAAATAATGTGGGTTGTGGAAATTCTTCCGGTGTCCACTCATGAGGGCACAACCCAGGCTGTTGAACACCTTGGTGGATTACTGGCACCTAGATGTAGAGGTGTTTATGCTTGAGGGACGGTCGTTGATTCCAATGACTGAAGATATTTATTTTCTGACTGGCCTCTAAAGGAGAGGGGAACCAATCAACCTTTGTGCTTTTCCCCCTGGGCCTCACAACATTGTTGAGTTGATCGAGAAACACTATGAGGCCGGAACAGATAAAGTGGGTTCGCAGGTACCGATCCACAAAATCACCAACCTATCACTAAAAGTGATAGTTTTACTTATTGGGAATATCACTGGATCCACGGATTTACATCAGGCCTCCCGGGCGAATATGCTTGGCGCAGTACAGTGCTTAAATGCACGAGTGTTCTATTGGAGCACAACCATGCTAGAGTGCATGAAGAGACAGCTCATAGAGTGTCATAGGCAGAACAACAAGAAATTCAGGTTCAGGACTATTCTGTGCTCTTTCTTCTTTGAGAGGGTACCCAGTCTTAGTCCATGAGAGACAGTATGGGTGCATGTGGCCTCCTTCCCAGCAGTGTGCATATGGGCAACATTGTTGCCACGACAGGGGGGAGGGAGGACCATTGAGGCCTTCGATGATACTTTTTTCGACTAGTGGTCTCAGCAAATTTCAGCTATAGAGGACTACCCCTATGTCAGGATCAACTTCTCCAGGGATCCTGACATGCCCGTACCTCCCAGAGAAGAGCGAGGAGAGTTAGGTACGTTTTTT
>ML826451.1:0-19953 GCA_009831015.1 Picea engelmannii | reverse complement strand
AAGCAGCAGACTGAACCAGGATTAGAGAAAATAGGACAGCAAAAAATCCTACACGAGTTTGGACTAAAAGATCCTTTCCACTTTAACACTTTCTATATATTTACTTTCGAACTAATATGTAGAATAGGCATACTGGATAAGAATAGACAGTCCTGTATACATAAATTGTTGAATAAGCATTCAGAAAGATATGAAAGTCAGAATTACTCATGCACTAATATACATTCAAGAATTTCAAGTACCTATGTTAGAAATAACCCATCAAACTCCAAAAATTCCTTTCAAGCTAAGAACAGTGATATAGATGTCAAATCGCATTGTCTAGTATTAAGAAGATTTTACTCACAAGTTTGAATTTGAATAAGAATTTGAAGTAAGATATATTTCATAAGGTATGTTTAGATAGGATTCTTAAAGTATCACATGCAGTACTTGGAGCGAATACACTATTTCCTGCAGTTTGTCCAAATTTATCATTTGAAAGAAACTCTTAACAGATTGTGGTGTGAAACATCGTTTATACTTATGCTAATTGATCAGCCTGTACAAAATGGCAGTTTGTCCAAATTTATCCTTTAACAGAAGCTCTAACAGATAGCAGTGTGAATGATCCTTTGTACTTGTGTTAATTAATCAGCCAGTGCAAAATGGTCCTTAGTCTTCTTGTCAACTATGAAATAACTATTACACATGAAAACGATATGTATGCCACACCATGTGTGAAACATGCCTTCCAAAACTCAGGCCATAACTACCCTGCAGAACCAAGTCATCTTTGTTTCCTTGTATTAAGCTTCACCAGTGCTCTGGTATTTTGCTATGTTGTTTGTTCAAGAAGCTTCACAAACTCTCCCCACAGTGACATAATGTAGCCCTGAAATGTTGAATACTGTGAGCATCCATCACAACAATTTCTCACCCAACAATTAGATGAGTTTGGTGGCACTGTGGAATCTGGATGTCACCCTCGGCGCAGGTGATTCAAACAGTTTCTCTAGGGCATGTGTTTGTAATATCATGTGCAATAGAATATAGACCTTAACCCCCTCCCATTTTATATCGCAAAGCAAGTGTCGGGCACATACCCTGAATTCTTCATCTACATAGAGATTTTCAACATGGCAGATATGTTCTCTGATTGTGGGTGTGATTAGTCTCCTCCAAAGAACACGTGATTCCTGGTATTGACTTCAATCCAGCTGCATCCTGGCCTTTTTATCAAGCCCCTGTCTTTCATCATTGTTCTGACCTTTGCTACATCATCCCACCTGCCTGCCTTGGCATACATATTTGATAACAGAGCATAGTTACCGGCGTTTTTAGGCTCTAACTCAAAAAGATGGTTTGCCACATGTTCTCCTAGATCGATATTGCAATAATTTCTACAGGCACCTAGCAAAGCACCCCACACATCAGCACTAGGTTCTAGTGGCATCATTTGAATGAAGTAATATGCCTCGCCTAGGTGACCTGCACGCCCAAGAAGGTCAACCATGCATGAGTAGTGCTCCATCACGGGTGTGATTTGATAATTTTGAGTCATGCAATGGAAATATTGCCACCCTTCATCCACTAGGCCGGCATGACTGCATGCATTCAAAACACCGGTGAATGTGACATTGTCTGGCTTAATTTTAGCCTGTTGCATTTGATAGAAATGTGCAAGAGATTCCTTACCATAGCCATATTTTCCATATCCCACAATCATTGCATTCCAAGAAACCAGATCTCTTTCAGGCATTTTGTCAAAAACATGGCCTGCAAGCTCTATACTCCCACTTTTGGTGTACATGTCTATGAGGGCATTCATTATAAAAATAGTAGAATCCAATCCATTTCTGATGATATAATCATGGATCTGTTTACCCAGTTGTACAGCAGCTAATTTGGCACATGCTGATAGAGCAATTACAATGGTGACTAAGTCAGGTACCACCCCTTCCAGTTGCAATTCACAAAAGAGTTTCAAAGCCTCAGTAGCGTGTTTGTTCTCGATATAGCCAGCCATTAGTGCATTCAATGACACAACATCTTTTGCAGGCATTTCATCAAAAAGTTGGCAAGCAGACTCTAGGCACTTGGATTTTGCATACATATCTATAAGGGAACTCCCCACAAACACATCTAATTCGAATCCTCTTTTTATTAGGTAATGGTGGATCTCCTTGCCTTGTTGCAAAGCTGCAAGGTTGGCACATGCAGATAGGATGCTTGCAATAGTACTTGAGTTGGGTTCCACCCCTGCTAACTGCATTTGGCAAAAGAGAATCAAGGCGTCCTTTGCATGCCCATTCTGAGCACACCCAGAAATCATTGCATTCCAGGAGACCACATTTCTCCTAGACATTTTGTCAAAGACTTGGAATGCATGCTCTAAACTTGCACATTTAGCATACATGTCCAAGAGGGCACTACCCACATATACATCCAACTCAAATGCATTCCTAACTACACAACCATGGATTTCCTTACCCTGTTTCACAGCTGCTACAGAAGCACAGACAGGAAGAACACTCGCAACTGTAACTGAATTGTATGGCACTCCTGCTACTTGCATTTGACGGAAAAGCCTCAAGGCCTGATCACAATCTCCATTCTGGGCATAACCTGCAATCATGGTATTCCAGGAGACGACGTCTCTCTGAGAAATTTTGTCAAACACTTGGCGTGCATCCTCCATACACCCGCATTTAACATACATCAAAAGAAGCCCGTTCCATACATAAATATCCGGCTTAAACCCAATTCTAATTATACAATCATGGATATCTTTACCCCGCTGCAGGTTCCCCAGATCAGCACAAGCTTTGAGAACAAAGGGGAAAGTGAAATTGTCCGGCTGTATGCCAGCTATTTGCATCTGATGATAGAGTTCAAGTACATCCTCGCAATGGCCATGCACAATGTGTCCTCTTATCAGTGCATTCCATGAGAATACATTTGGTTTGGGTATTTTATCAAAAACTAGCTTGGCATCCACAAAGCTCCCGCACTTGGCATACATGCTTACAAGTGCTGTAGCTAAGAACACATTTAGCTCGATTCCAGTTATGAAAATGTGAGTATGGACTTGTTTGCCTTCTTTCAGAGCTTCCCTGCTGGCGCAGGTCTGTAAGAGAGAAGCATAGCCATTGCAGTCCAGTACATATGGTGGGTTTTCCATACATTGTGTGATTGTGTGAATAAGCCTTGGGAACGCGCTTACCTTCTTGTGTTGGTGGCATATGTAGATCGTATTCCTGACCTGCATGCTCCATGAAATTGGAGACGTACTGTGCGTTCCACGTTGTAGCGCAGTACTAAAGAGGTTTATAGTCAGCACATATCCATCTCAACCTTTCTGGGAAGAGGTTTTATCATGGAAAAAAGTTGCTTCATCCTTGAACGAAATCTTTAAACAGCAAGGCATAAAGCACTACATCACATTTCCCAAATATAATAGAGACATTTTGGTATAGTGAAGGCAAAGATTTATCACATTGTTTAAAAAAGATTTTGATAATTTTGGTATAGTGAAGGCAAAGATTTATCACATTGTTTAAAAAAGCTTTTGATAAATTTTGATAAAGTATGTGGAAAGAGAAGTCAAAGAAGTGTAGATTGGATGGTTGGGAGGAATTGTTTTCAAGTCCAGGGTCAAATGGAATAATAAGATGTGCATTATTCCGTGAATATAGTCTTCAAGATGAACCACAATGAAAAAAAAAAAGTATGGAAAGAGAAATTGTGGAAATGGGATCTCATATAATTGGATGTAGCAATATATTCATTATCGAATATGTAAAAGCCAAAGTAGAACTTTCGAGGGTTTATCTCAAAGTTTGAGTGGAGATAAACAAGGTTGTCATCTTTCCTTCACACTTTTCCATAAACATGAAAGTTGGGGGCATGCATATAATAATTATAAGTGGGATATCACTTTATGGAGATGATGTAATAAATAGGTTGCAAGTACATTTTAGAGTTTTAGAGATCTTTTGCACAAGGGTTGGGATGTGCATTAACAAGGGTAAAACCAAGGTAATAAGTTTCTTGCTCAAAAAGAAAAGGAAAATGCAACCCCAAATTAACTTCAATGAAGAACCATTGTGATCTAGATTTATTAGAGAACGAAATGAAAGAAGCAATATAACAAATAACACTCACACAAATATATTGTAGAGAATGCAATATTACCGTTAAACTCAAATTTAATTAATGAATTAAAACTAGAAAACATTGTAAAATGCATAGTTACATAACTAGCTATAATGGTGGTAGCTTATCTCTAAGAAGAGATGTGTCAACTATGCTTATTCATAAGTTGTTGACTACCAAGAGGCCAAGGAGCATTTTTATGAAAATCCCTAAGATGAAGAAATACTAAACGTCAAAACCCTAACCCTAGGAGATGAAACGACAAAAGGGTTGTGGGTCCCTAGGGGGTTAGTCAATACGTCAACTTCCCGGGGGTGCAACGTTTACATACAATCTCCATTTAGGGCCTGCGATAGTCCGTTAGAAAGATCTAACCAAGAACTACATCTAGCAGTAGGCCCATCCTTGCCTTGGAAAGCATGGGCTTCGTAGGAACATGACCAAAAAAACATTGTTTAGGGCCTCAAAATAGCCCTGGAAGTTTAGGACCCAAAAAAACATGGAAAACTACCAAGCGGGAGAATTGGTAAGAGTGAGTGGAAGAGGTGGGTGGCCACCAATATCCACCTAGATCAGTCCTCCCCCCTTAGGAAGCAATCGTCTCCATTGCATCAAGGTCCCTCATAAGATGGGGGAACTTCTGTTGAATTTGACTCCCGGTGAGCCACTTGTCTTGGTGGAGAAGTTGCCTTGCTTTGACAACCTGATAGAGTTGTATTTTATGTTGGCAAGTTCCCTTCATCTGCGTGTCCAAAATCCGATCAATTGTGCACTACTCAATGCAATTAGGGTTGAGCCAGGAATGATTTTAAGGATGGAAATTTATTTTAAAATGTAGAAACCATGGTGAATCGTACTAATCCTTCATATGCCAACTATAAATGTTTAGCGATATTTTTGTAAAAATATTCAAATTTCTAAGGATTTTATATAGTTTTTATAAAATTTTGGCGATTTTTAAGGTAAAATAATTTTATCCTATAGCGAATCATTTTTAAAATAGCGAATCTCGTTTTTGGAAAAACCATGGAAAATTAGCCCACAAGCGAAATTTAGCCCCTAAAATCATCCATGGGTTGAGCTCTATAGGTGCCAAGTGCTCAACCACATATGAGGTGTCCAACAAGAGTGGAAAATACGGTCGAAGGAGTTCCACATTGAATACTGGGTGCAAGCCAAGGAAGGGGGAAATACTTTATTCAAAAGCATTGCCACCCACGACCTTGCTGATGGTGTAAGGCCCATAGCGAAGTGGGAGAAACTTGTTATGGGGTCCTACAAGGCACTCGTTTTTCAAATGCAACTAGACTTTGTTGCTCACCTAAAACTTTTGCAGAACCAGATGTTGATCATGTTGTTTTTTGTACTTGGCATTGGTGGATGTGTTGGATCTGTTCAACAAATTTGGTTTCCTTATTAGCCTCGATTTGAGCATGGGGAGATTATTCATGTGTGGATGCAACATGAAAAACTACATCAAGTGGGGCCAATGGATGAAACCCCAAGCACACCTAAAAAGGATTATGGCTAGTAGAGTTATGAAGGGCTCTGTTGTAGCTATGTTAAAAATAAGGAATGCTTTGTCCCATGTGCATGGATATTTGGAGCTGTACATTCTCAGAAGATGCATAATCATTTTGTTAACCACCTATGTTTCTCCATCAGTTTGGGGGTGGAATGCAGTGGATTTTGTGAGTTTGGTGTCCATCAATGATTGCAAGCTAAATCAGAATGCACTCAAGAACCTACTATCATGATTTGAAATAATAGTCTGTGGTAGCCTAAAATGAACCCAAACACGTTTGAAGAAGACCTTAGCAGTGGCTTCAACAATGATACTCTTCTTGCAGGATGTCGAGATGGCCATTTTAGAAAACCAATCAATGACCACAAATACACAGTATTTACCATGTTTGGTAAATGGTAGAACAAACATGTAATCCATGGAGATGGACTCTTAAGTTCCAGGGCCTATTGAGAATAGGCAGAGGAGTGTATAACTCCTTCCTTTTAATGGCAAGTTTGGAAATGGCACAAGCAGTGCATGATTTGATATACTTGTTGACATCTTGTAGAAGCCTCGACCAATAAAGGTACTTTTGTAGTACAACCATGGTCTTTTCCACACCAAAGTGTCATGCCACCCGACTATAATGACCTTCCCAAATCCATTTCGCAGGCTCGCTTGAAGGAACACAAAGATGGCCCAAATGACATAATAGTCCATCTTGGATATGGAAATCTACAATTGGTGTGTCTGCATCTAGTGTTTAATATGTGTCACCGACGTCAGGATCACTATGATATAGTTGGGATCACTTGGAGGTATCATAGTCGTAAGAGTTGAGCATTGTGGTCACTGCTATAACTGAAGGTCGACTGAGGCATTGAGCGACTCGGTTGGTGCTACCCTTCTTGTATTTAATGTTCAAGTGGAACTGTTACAGGTAAGTGGACCACTTTGGGTAGCGATCATTTTGTAACATTCATTGCATTTGCATGAACTACAACAGTTTGTGATCAGTGTGGATGATGGTGTCCTTCCTAAGAATGTATTGCTTCCATTGGCGACAGACTTGTACAATGGAGTACATATCCTTATCATAGGTGGGGTACTTCTAGATGGGATCTGAGAGTCTTTCAATATGGTAGGACACTGGACATCCATGCTAAGTGAGGACTGCGCCAACTTCATAGTCCAAAGCACCTATCTCAATCTCAAAGGGTTGTTGCATATCTGGCAAAGTGAGTGTGGGTATTGAACATAAGAATTGTTTTAGATCCTCAATTTCTTTTTGTTTTGAATTGGCCCAAATAAACTTGGCCCTGGATTCACCCTTGATGATGTGGGTGAGGGGCCAAGCAACATGAGAGAACCCCAACATGAACCTTTAGTAGAAGTTGGAAAGGCCCCAAAAAATGTGAAGCTCATATAGAGTCATGAGGGTTGGCCAGTCGCAAATGACTTGGATCTTAGCTAGATCCACATGCCCACCATATTCATCCACAATGTATTCCATATATTGGATGTCCTACCTTCCAAATGAGCATTTTTATAGATTAGCATATAACTTGCGTTGTTGTAGGGTGTTGAGGACATGTTGAATGTGCTACAAATGTTCTAGCTAAGTTTTACTAAAGACGAGGATGCCATCTAGATATATGGCCACAAGAGAATTGGTGAATGGATGCAACATGTCGTCCATCATCCTCATGAAAGTTGTTGGAGCATTAGTCAAACCAAAAGGCATGATCATACACTCAAAAAGGTCTTCTTTAGACTTGAAGCCAGTCTTCCATACATCAGTTTGCTCGATTAGTACCTGGTGGTAGCCCGACTTCAGATAAATCTTACTAAAGTACTTGGCACCCTTGAGTTGCTCAAGAAGGTTGTCAATCCAGGGAATGGGATACTGGTTCTAGACCATGATTTTGTTTAAGTCTCTATAATCAATACAGAGCTGCCATGTCCCATATTTCTTTTGAACCAACACAATCGGGCTCCCTCAAGGTGAGTAGCTTGGTTGAATGTGCCCCTTTTGGATTAAATCTTGAATATGGTGTTTGATTTCTTGATTTTCCATGAGAGAATGCATGTATATTGGATCATTAGGTAAAGGTGCACTAGGTGTCAAATAAATTAAATGCTTGACCCGACAGTGTAGAGGTACCCCAATAGGCAAGGTGAAGATATCTATGTATGCTTCCACTATTTTGTCCACCTTCTTTTGTTGTGTGGTGAGACCCTATGCAATAGTTGTTGATGTCATAGTGATCTACCATTCACCTTAAGAGCAACCCATGAAGAGGGAAATTTTCCCAATTTGGGAGATTACCTTCATACATTTTGTGGTTGTGATCAAAGAGATTGCGGTAGTTGGAACGACCTATGGAATCTTGTAGATTTTTCTTCCCAAACTAATAATGAAACTATGAGGTCTAAACTCATTTATAGCATGGCCTTTTCACATGTATGGTTGTCCTAAAAGAACATCACAAAATTCAAGTGGGGTGGCATCACACAATACCTCATCTTTGAAGGGATTGATGTTGTAGGGTAGGAAACATTGATAACTAGTGTGGATTTCTCGTCCCTGGCTTATCCAACCAATGTTGTATGGTTGTGGGTGTGGTGTTGTTGGAAAATTCAACCTCTTGATGACCTTTGTTGAGATCAAGTTCTTTTGACTCCCATTGTCAACAATGAAATGTAGTGGAGTTACCTTCACCCACATCTGTGAGTGGAAGAGGTGCTCACCTTCTACTGGCTCCTTTGGTTCATCTGGATGGACCTTTGTGGTAGTGATGGTGACACTGGGTTCTGAATCAATGATCCACTTCCCCTTGTTTATATCTTTATTAGAGTTAGAACCAGGTTCTGACTCTGAGGCTTTCAATTCGGCCACCAATGATTTCTTTGAGCGACATTCATCAATGTTGTGCTAGGGGATTTTGTGGAGCTCGCACCATTTCCTAATGTCCTTCTTTTCCTTCCCATTACCTTTATTTTCTTGTGGCTTGGACTAGTTATCCTGAGGTTGGTTGTCTTTGCTCTTTCCTTTGTTTTGAAAGCTAGGGTTGCCCTTACCTTACTTCTTTTACAACAAATTTGCGGATCCAAACTCCTGCTTATTCTTCTGCTTAAATTTTTTCTCGATTTTGACAACATATCAATAAATGTCTCCCAATGAAGAGATATCCAAAAATTCCATCTTTGTTCGAATGTACCTATGTAGGCCACTACAATATTTTAGAACCATGTGTTACTCGGAGTCTCTGTTACCCAGTTTTGTACGCAAGGTGTGGAAGATGTAAGTGTAGTTCAACACCATTTGGTCCCTCTTCTGATGCAAATTTGTCCATCTCGTGTATTGGTCATCATAGTTTCCAATGGGATAGTGTTTCTCCTTGAGGGCATTAACAGAAGATGGCTAGGTGGGTCTTGACCCAAACATTGTGGAATCCTATGAAGCTTGTTGCTCACATTAAATCTCCCATCAATCTTTAACATGGGGAACAACGTTAAGGAATGCAAAGGTGATCTTTCCCAGTTATTGGAAAATTGTGGATAGAGAAATAACCCTCTAGAAAACTTAACCATTTCTCCAAGGCATCAACATATATCTTACCTTTAAAAAAAGGGATATCAAAGATAACTTGTACCTTGAATGGTGTTGTACCTACGAAGTGATTACTTGTGGAAGGTCCCTTTGTCATTGTCGATAGTTGTCAAAGGATTTGGGTGAAATTACCCATCATATCGTTCCTCTGTTTTGTGAGGGCTTCCTCCAACAACATCTTGATAGGATCTCATGCTCTGTTTCCTCTCTTGTAATTTCCCTAATTTGGAACCCTTTGTAATTGTACATATAGGTTGGTGAGTCATTGGAACCAAGTATAAATGTAATGTAAATTTAGGCTGGTGAGTCGTCGACACATGGTTTTGGTGTTGTGTGCACCTGAGTAGTGCGCGGAGAATTGTTATCAAGATGAGGTGTACACAGTTTATGTGTTGTGTGCACTTGGGTGAGTGCGCATATTGCACTGTGTTACGCACACTTGGGTTAGTGTGCGAGAATGACTAGAAGTGCGCACAAAACTAAGTTGTGTGTGTGTGTGTGTGTATGAATGGATATATAATGAGGCTAGAGAGCTTGTGTGAGTATGAGGTTGGTGAGTCTGGACGCAGATAGGCCAGTGCTCCTATCCATGTAAATATAATCATGGTTATTAATATAATATTGCATTTTTGTACATAGTTAGACTAGGATGAAAGGAGATGGGGGGGGCAACTCCACTGAAAAAAGGGAAAAGGGGGTGATTCTAATCCTTAAGGAATATTCTAATAGTGTTTCTGGAAAAGTGTAATGTTATGGATATGTTTTTATCCTAAGTTTTTGAGGGTAGGGAGCAGGTCACCAAGTGGCTTAAAGTTACTTTTGAAGGTGACAAGTGTCAAGTGGAAGGAATGGAATATATATTGTTGGCCTTAGTGTATTTGGGCATTATTGAATTATCCGTGATTGGGAGAGGAATTGATGTAGCAGGCTATCGTGCGCAGAAGGGGTCAGACTTTATGGAAAATGTTATTATTACCTTATCTTCTCAGAGAAGCTTGTAAGGAGTTGTGGGGATGTAACCAGGGTTCTATTGTCGAGGAGTTGGGTTGAAAGACCATGAGCAGTCTCTCTGGGTGAGATATTGGCTATTGTGGAGTGGTTGTTAGACCTGTGGGAATACTCTCCAGGTGAGATTTTTGCTGAGAATTTTTCCCTGGTGCATTAAGCATTAGTCACAGTGCTCGTAGACTTCCTGTCCGGCCTATTGTTAGGAACCCTGGGAAGGGAAGTGGGGTATCCAAAGGACTGTTGAGAGGAAAAGGGGAACACTTCCTTGGGTGTGACAGGTGTGTGGGGAATGAGGGATTGTGGGCTAGTTGCAGCAGCGGGTACTTAGGATTGAACAATTCTGTTGAGTTTTAGAACAAAGCTTATCGCTAGGAACCATTTTTCCATGGTGGAGTTAAGCCCCATCTCGAGAGTGACCTTTTGCTGAAATATTATGATCAATAGAGTCTATGGTTGGGAGGAACTTCTGAGTCAAGGCTGCAGTTGGTGACTTCCATAAAATATAAGTGTTCTTAATATACTTGTCTTCTTTACTATGTGCTTATTTATCTATGCTTGACATGGGTTAATTCTTGTATGTTGTTGCATATAAGTATTTTTTGTTGTTTTGTTTAATGCTACTTGCACATGTAAGTATGGTGTTTACATAATCTATTTGTAGTTATGCATGGATATGACAAATGTGGATAGTCTTGTCAGTTAAGTTAACCTTGTTATTTTGGTTATGAGTCATCAAGAAGAGGATTGGGTGGCTGGCTGTGCAGGATTGTAACATGTGTGCATCAAGAGGCTGGAAGTCATGTGTGCATTTAAGGAAATAGACCCTGCACACAGTGAAATCAAAAGTGGCATATGATGCCTATATGGATGTGCACGCAGTTATGGTATGTGATCAATATGTTGGTGTGTGCAATTAGTGAGTTACTTTCACTGCTTAAGGTTGTATTAAAAGGAGAATGTTGTTTCTGATTTTATAAGTTGCATGGCACAACTCAAGCTTGGGTTGAGAACGTTACTTCAAGTGAAACTATGTAGACTTGTGTTAGAGTAGAATCTGCGTAGTTGAACTTTATCGTAACATTACTCAGTAGTATGTTGGGGATGTTACAATTTGGTTGATTTGGAGCTACAAAAGTTGAGGTTGTGTGACTTGGCCCAATCTAGGGTGGCTAGGGACGTTACATCTCTTTCTTCTGCCATGGGAGGTTTCTTGGGCCAGTGAGAGTGGTCTTTCCCAAGCTCAACTAATTTGAGACCCAAATCCTTATACCCTGACCTCATTGGGGACATGCATAGAGAAACAACAAAGAGCAGACTGCTTTGATACCAGCAATATGGATTTATTAGAGAACAAAATGAAAGAAAAAATATAACAAATAACACTCACACAAATATATTTCATAGAACATAGTATTACAACTAAACTCAAATTCAATTAATGAATGAAAACTAGAAAATAATGTAAAATGTAGAGTTACATAACTAGCTAGAATGGTGGTAGCTTATCTCTGAGAAGAGATATGTCAGCTATGCTCATTTGTAAGTTGCTAACTACTAAGAGGCCAAGGATCCTTTTTACGGAAATCCCTAAGAGGCAAAAACCCTAAACATCAAAACCTTAACCCTAGGAGATTAAGCAACAAAAGGGTTATGGGTCCTTAGGTGGTTAGTTGATACGTCAACTTCCCAGGGGTGCAAACTTTACATACAATCTCTGTTTGGGGCCCATGATAGCCTGTTAGAAATATCTAACTAAGAATTACATTTAGAAGCAAGTCCATGCTTTCCTTGGAAAGCATGGGCCTCAAAGGAACATGGAAAAAAAAAACATTGTTTAGGCCCTCAAAACAGCCTTGGAAATTTAGGACCCAAAAAACCATGGAAAACTACCAAGTGAGAGAACTATTGTGAGTAAGTGGAAGAGGTGGGTGGCCACCGATATCCACCTGAATCACATTAGAAGTAACCCAAGACTACAAATACTTGGGATTGGATTTCCACAAAAAAATGAGTTGGGATATGTGCACAAGGAAAAACCTTTGAGTGATGTAAACCTCTCTATCTACTTTGAAATAGATGTAGGTAGTGGAGATATGGAATTGGGAGTTGTGGCATTCCTTCTTCCAAACCCTAATTACACTATTTATTTTGTGTAGTTGTGAAGTTTCAGGACCAAATATACCCAAACATAGGTGGAAACAATTCATATGGGTACAAAAAAACTTGATAACAATTAGCTTAAGAGTAAAAGACAACACCCCATACGAAATACTCCTTGTGGAATCGAAATTGTACCCAATAAAGTTGGAGGCTCTTAGAAAATTGATATAGGGAGAAAAAAATGATGAATAGTGAGACATTTTCGACCAAAATTGCCTAAGGGGAGTTGAGAAGATGAAAGAAATAATAGGACATATAGTGTAGAATTTGGCTTAAGTATTGGGATACAAGAGAGGATACTTTCCCAATAGATAAAAAATTACTCAAAACCCATATTTAGAAATACTACAACTTGAAGGGGAAATGGAAAAACACGATAATAGAAAACAACAATACTACACAAAATACTTCAACAAGCAAGGAAAAATCAAAATTCAATATATTTGACGCTAAACATATCTTGACTTGAAAAACATGTGATGGATCAACTAAAAACAAGTTCCCACAAGCTACAGTGTGAAACGGGAAGATGGGTGCAACCTAAGGAATCAAGGGAGAAGAGGTTGTGTAAGCTATGTGGGAATGATAAAGGTGAAATAGAATGACACTTATTTCTTTGTTGCACTAATCTATAAACTGTCGTGGATATTCCGTGGATATTTTGGATAATCTAAAATATTAGATTTACATGGTTTATTTCCTTAGATCCTAGATTTATTATCTCTAACTTTTGGCTCAAATTTAAGAAATAACTGAAATTTAAAAATGAAAGAGCATGCACAAATACACACCATCCACACAAATGAACACAAGATTTGACCTGGGAAACCCAATACAAGAGAAAACCTAGCTAGAAGGTGAGGCCTATGCTTTGGTCTCTTTGCTTCAGTTATAAAATGCACATACAAAGAAATGGGAACTCAATATGGAGTTACCTTTTGGCACTATGGCCTGATTAGCTACTACAAAATCCTCCTCCTCCTCTATTATGCTCACAAAATACCACTCTCAGATGTTTTTCTCAGATATGGAACAAGATACAATGAAAAAGAATGGAACCCATTCTCCTCCTAGTGGCCTGGTATTTAACATAGCCTGATATCCATCTAGGGGTAGGGTTTTGACTTCCTCAAGCCTCAATTGTGATAATGTTTTGGACCTTCTAGAATCTTCTTGAAAGTCCACATGTGGCTAGCCCCATATGCATGAGTAACAAGGGATAATTGTTATGTACCAAATGCTTAAGATATCATAATAAACTAGAAGTACACACCATGTACAACAATGTGAGTGTGGAGCACAACTACAATATAGATAAGAGAGATGAGTTACAAAATAACTCCTTAAAGTATAGGAGAACCTCCTCCAAATATCCAATACATCCATACATCACAATTCACATGTACTTAATAATTAATACATGATCTTTATATATATACCTATTCACACACTACACATGAGGCCCCTTTACTCACTATTACATATTGAAAAAATTCCGACAAACTGTTTCCGATAGAACCGATGGGTGTTCTATATGCACTAAATCCCTTAATTAAATTGTCAACCCGAGGTAAGTAAACTTAGATTTGTAGCACTATATATTACAAGGAAAAAAATCTAGAGGAAGTATGATCTAACTAAGGAGATGGTCTATCTGAGGATTAATATACTTAAGCAAGGACTATCAATGAGCAAACCCTATCAAAGAACTTGAACTATTTACCCTAAACAACTTTTAAACAATGGATCGATGGACTATCCTAAAGAAACATATCAAAGCCCTACTTTGAACAAGTTAACCTATTTAATCTAATGAGAAACAAAAAGTAATCTATTCAATCTATTCAACTTAATAAGCAACACCAACAACAACAAATTAATTTAATCAATCTATTCAAATCAATGAGCATCAACAAGTAAGCAAATAAACAATCAAACAACTAATTTAGTAACATTTATTCAGCAAGTAAACCTATCAAAACCATTCAGCAAGTAAACTAATCAAAACTGTTCAACAAGTAAACTCTATTCTTAAGATAAAACTCATAATCATTTATACTCTACAAAGGGAAATCTTATCCTACTTAATCAAAAGCATCATGACATTATTCAGAGATTAATCAAAAACTATTCTTAATCTACAATAACAAGAAATTTCAAATATGATGATTATGTATTCGGTGCCTTATGACATCACGATGGCATCTAATGATTAGTGATAGCTCAAGAGGAATAAATTCAATATTAATTTATATGGAGAAATGAAAAGTATGAATCAAGCAATCTAACGAGAGCTTAGCCATCATAGAAGAAATATCAATTATCCTGAAAATCCATGTGATCTCTCAATTCATATATGAATCATCAATGATAAGAAAACACTATTCTACTTAATTCAAATGCACTCTTATGCTAACTCAAGCAAATTCACATGATCAGAAACTTGTAACTAAAAGCTTAATTCAAATTCAACTTCTACTTAAAAATTGTCATTCCAATCTAGAACTGAGATCTCAATATTAAACTAAGCTAAATCCATTATTAAAAACTCAGATTGCAAATTGAAATGCTTGTAAAAACATAATAAAAAACCTACTTCCATCTTAGCATACTACAACAAGATTTATAAGAAAAATAGATTCAGGAAAGAATGACTAAATTGAGCATTAAATTAACAAAACTCACAACTATTAATCCATCGAAACTTGTAAAAGAAACTCTGTACTTTGTGTTAACCTGCAGAAATTCAATTTAGCATCTTAACACACCATCTATGTTAGTAGCTTGCAAGCCATTCACTAAAAAATAAAATACATAGCATAATAGAAACTATCTCCTACAAACAACTTGTAAAAAGGGAATTAAGCGATTAAATGATGAACAACAAACACACAACATTTAAAATAACAAAACACATATAACAGGGAAATGAAGTAAATGATAATTACACAGTTGAAATATGCAAGCTATCTATCTAAGTATTCACCCAGACCACTGGTGGGCCCCCCAATAGGTTGTGGTTACTTCTCAATAGCAAATCGCGAGCTAAATCAACATGGTTCTGGCATTAAATTAAAAAAACACAGTCTAAAACAAGTTTGCAAAAATGTCTTAGTTACACAGCGAAAATGATTTTGACAATTCTTAACACTTTGTCTGACCACTACTGTGGTATTTATAATGATTACAATTTGAGAGGTTGACTACTGGAAGGGTCGACCTCCTCTAAAAATGGTAAATTCCATTAAATGTGTGCTAAAAATCTTTAGCTTCTAGAAATTGAATGAGCCACTCAACGATTAGCACAACTGCTTAATCCAAGATGTCAAGAGCTCAATAGTTGGAGGCCACAAGGGGGAACAAAACCTAGGTTGCCAATTCGCCCAACACAGGCCACCAATATAACAACCACCAACTCGCATATGCTCCAAGTGTTGGATGCAGTGTCAGATGCAGTGTTGGATGCAGTGTCGGATGAAGTACCAAATCGGGTGTTGGATGGAGTGTCGAACGAGCTACCAGATGGAAAATCGCATGGCAAATTTGTCTTGTGACACACAAATCGTGCATTAGATTCTTTTAGACATTAAATCAAATCGAATTTAACTCAAAACCATCACAAAACATTAATTGCACATACCAAGTATAAAGCTATGACGAATTGATATAAAATCCTTCAAAACTTCTTCAAAATGGTTAAATACACATATAATACTAGTACAAAAAGGATTCAATCATCATCATAAAACAACCAAATCATGAGCCCAACATTACCCCCACACCTAAGATTTTGCAGGTCTCACTGCAAAAAAAAATGAATTGCCTAATATGACTAGACTTGTTGAGGAGGGGATGGATTATCTTTAGAGGTTTCTTTCCCTGAAGACTTTGTCTTGGCCCTCTTGCTGTGTTTCAATTCTGCACGGAGGCTACGATTGTCATTGGTCATTTGATCAACCAATCATTGGAGGGAATTCACCTTTTCTTGTAGTATTGCATTGTCATGGTGGAGATGTCTATCCATGGTCTTCCTCTCTTCCAATTGTTGCAGTAGTTGAACATTTTCCTGTTGTAATTTTTCAATGGATGGAGTATGATCATATATCTTAGAGGAGGGATTGGATCCATTGAAGGATGTAGAGATTCTATCAGTTTTGGGATCTAATGTAGGCATATGTGAGGTAGGAGTAACAAGGGGTTTATGAGGGGAAATGGATTCAGATTTTATTTCTCTATCAGGGTCCAATTCTTCTACAAACACTTCCCTAAGTCTTTTATGGGGGCTTTCGAGATTAGAAGACACTTGGATGGGATATAAAGTGCCTGGATGTTTTACAGTAGACTTCCCACTTGCATTCCCAATATTTTTTTCGAAAAGATCCTCTTTTGAATAGATTAGCTCCTCTCATATTTGTGGGGACTATAGGGAAATCTTATTGAATTGCCTCTTGTAACTTTTTGGGTGCAGGATCAATAGATGTTGAGGGCATTGGAGAGTTATCAATAGGATTTTTAGTCTTCTTGCCCGATGAGGCTGCAGGGGTATCAACAAGTTTCTTGGTCTTTTGTTCCAGTAGAGGGATAATTTGAGTAGGAGGGTTTGGAGTCTTCGGAGAATGGGGTTTGGATGGAGTAACGACTCCTAGATCAAGTGTTTTCTTGTTGGTCTTGATTGTAAGATGGGGGTTTGAAAATTGATAAATGAACTCATCCCATGTATTCCCATGTTTTTCCAACTCAACTATAACAAACAATTTGATGAGGTTGTGGTGGAATAGGCTGTTATGAGGATTGGCTACATTATTTCGTACTTGGGAAGACATCTTCTCAAGAATTTTCAAGAAGTAAAAAGGGAAATTCAATGGCTTATTGAATTGAAAATGAGCTAATAATCGAAAGTGGCAGGCTCTAAAAACAAAATATCTACCTTCACAAGTGATAATTCTAGTGATGACTATCATAGGGTTAATTAGCTCATCTTTAATCCACTCCTTGAAGTATCCCTTAGCTCCAGAGACATTCTGAAACTCAGGTTTGAAGACCCTGTTATAGCTCGCCCATGGCAACTGGTGGTGTTTGAACCAGTGGTCTCCAACCCTTGGAAGCTTTGTGGCTGAGGCAATTGATTCCTCAAAGACCAAGAAGGCCAGAGATCCCATGTGTGCCATCCTTCCATCGAATATGAGGGATAATTGCAAAGAAACATTATCATCGTGGCCCTACAGATGGGCCAAGAATGATCCCCACCCTGCACGAAGGAAGACCTCCCTACACTGTGCGAACTCGGGGATAGCAAAGAGGTCAGCATAGGAGGACGACACATATCGTTTGGGCATGGTGACAGTGTGGAGAATGAACAGAGGAGTGGAATTGGACAAAGGAGCGAAATTGGATAGAGGATGAGTGCAATTGGGTAGAGGATGAGCACAATGCATGAATGAGATAACAATTTAAGCTAACCCTCCAATTTTGAATGCGCTCAAGGTAGAGGCAGTTGAATTCGTTGATGAATTCATCACACACGAGTTTCCATGTGTGAGTATAAGTGCGTCGATTTTGAATTTGAAGAGTATCTTTTGGAGTAAATCGTAATGATGAAGGAGTTAGATCGATGTCCAAGTCTTTGACTTGGACATTTGATCATAAAAATGTGTTTAAAAAATGTATCATTTAACTCTAAATTTCCATTTAACTATATCATCATACAACTGAATATCCAAATAAATTCAAATGATTCCTGGTTACCTGAAATCATGGTCATTTACTGTGTGTATGCACCTCATCTGATCCTTCATATGGCGTGTTATCCAGTCGTCCATATGGCACCCCATATGGTCTTTCAAATGGCACTCCATACGACACTCCATATGGAACTCCTGTGCGAAATGAAATTTGTTCATCCTGTAATGGATGTTTTATCCATAACACTCAGTCTTAAACACTTTTGACAGTCATAGTGAACAAGAGCAGAAACACGATAAGAGTGTTTCATTATTACTTGTTTTTCCATCGTGCTCACACATCATAACAATATGTTCCTCTATCTCGTATTTATAAGGCATGTAATCATAGCCTGTAGAGAAAAACCAGTTAAGTGGTCTGTCAAAGAAATATACAACAAGTTTATAACACACAGTGAGCATTTCAATAAAAAATAATTGTTGATATAATAGCTTGTATCATGAAAACAATATACCATTTTTTTTACAAAGATTCTACTTCTTCTTGTGGATTATAGATAGGTAGTGTTGTCATTTGTCAGCTCATGAAACCCCTCCTCCACTCCTAAGTATTGTGACACCTCACAATAAAAAATATAGGAAACCAGTCAATTCTCCCAATAGTCGAAGATTTACAACTTGTTAAGTGTAGAGATAAATTTCACATATTGGTCTGACGAGACGATTAGAATATGACCCCACCTATAGGAAACAATATCCTACATATAGTTAAGAAGAGGTAGGTGAGAGAGTTTCAAGATAGTCTCAAAGTTAGTTCCCAATGGAAAATTTATGGAGTTCATTAACCTTAGCTTAACCATACATACTTCGTGTCATCTTTCTCTACAAGTAATGCCATACATCAGGACAAATTTAAGATTTAAGAATTTCTTATTTTTTTGTCAGATTGTCATCCTCTCTAGGTAGAATTCCCTACTGCCAGCAAGCCTGTTCAGTAATCTGACGGGTTTACCTAATCATACCACATGCCAGTACCCGCTGCCAGCAGACCTGTTCAGTATCCTAGTGGGTTAGCCTCTTACACCCTCAAAGACTGGCCCTCCATATTTTAATATCTTAATATAATATTGGTTTGTGCAAGAAGATGGGAGGACAACTCTGAATTTTTTTTCTCTCTTTTTTTCTTTTTTCTTAGATTGGGATGGTATTTATGTTAGAGGATGAATTTCCTTTATATATTACTTATAGATTGTCCTGATGTAAGGGGTACTTAAGTGGACGTGGCCTATCTAAAGATATGATATAATCAATCATTTTTAGTGTGTAGTGGATGGTACCATTGGGAAAGAACAAAAAGGTATCTTTAGGCTCAACTCACGTTTTTATTTTTATTTTTTTAAAGTTATTGTGATGTTTCCATAGCTAACCACTAATCATACCTCCTTGCTACTCTTTAATAAAGATACTTTACTCACTTACTCAGGGTTCTTGGGGAAAATGTATGAGTGACCTCTAAGTTTGATGGTTACGGTATCACTTCCTTATATCTAGTGGTGAAGGTTTAAGAGAAGTTGCTATTTAAGATGCTTTGAGAAAAAGAAGATGAAAATCGTTGCAAAAATGTGGCTAATTACAACAAGTCATTATTCAATTGATGCTTAGCAAACAACAAGGTTCAAATATAACAATATTTTGAAGAAAAAAACCTTCCTTTAAATCTCCTTGAAACTATCTACTCCTGGTGAAATAAATACCTACAGAAATCTCTAGAATTGTCTATTAACAAAATTCAAAATTATTTACATATGTATAGTCAAAAATTCAGAAAAAAAAAAAAAAACATTCAA